>SJYT01012361.1:548604-593437 GCA_006410635.1 Cephalophus harveyi
GGGGCAGGGGGCGGGGTGGGAGTTGGGAAGTAGAGATGGGGGAGGGGATGGTGGAACACAAAATTAAAATGTAAGCAATGTTCAGAGTTAAGGTGAATATCTGAGAATTAACTTGATCTTCTGAAGGGGAGCAGAATATCTTACCCCCCAAATATGCCATTTTGGCATACTGATTATTTTGAATGAAACTTATTTGAGACACAGCCAGTGCAAGGACACTCTGCCTTTCTCGGTCCCCTGAAAGCAGGAAATAAGTCTCCCAGGTGGAGTGTGCGCTGTCTACGAGGAGGGTCGAGGGTGGCATCTTATCGCAGGAGGGAATTCAGGGCTGAAAAGGCGGTATAAAGAAACCTTGCTGGACTTCGCTGGTGGCTGAGTGGCAAAGAATCTGCCTGCAATGCAGGAGAGGCAGGTTCGATCCCTGGGCTGGGAAGATCCCCTGGAAGAGGGCATGGCATCCCACCCCAGTCTTCTTGCCTGGAGAATCCCATGGACAGAAAAGCCTGGTGGGCTACAGTCCATAGGGTCGCACAGAGTCGGACATGACTGAAGCGGCTGGGCGCGTGCATAAACGAACCTTGAGGCTTCCTCACTAATTTACCAGCCCAAGCCCGAGCTTCTGTGTCTTGTCCATCCTTCACAAGCTGTTTCTTTGTCTAAAGGTATAGCGGCTTCCTGCTTTCATCACTGCTTTGAGTCTCTTACTTTCCTGAGTTCCTGTACATATGAAATTAAATTTGTCTTTCTCCCGTTCATCTGTCTTATGTCAATTTAATTATTAGACCAGCCAAAGAAACTAGGAGGGAAGAAAGGAAGAGTTTCCTTCCCTACACGTGCTCTCCTTCCCTTCTTCCAGTACTGCCTGTTGGAAGTGTTGCTTTGACCGTTACCTATTGGGCCGCGAGCCATGCTCTGTTCTGGCGCCAAGGTTACGGCAGCAGCCAGTGCAGAAGCAGACCCTGTCCTCCGCGGGCTCTGTGGGTCCAGGGGAGACGGACAGCGTGCAGGGCGTCCCTGGCGGCTGAGCGCCAGAGAATCCACCGGCCAGAGCCCGCCAATTGCAGGCAACGCCTGTTGGAAGTGTTGCTTTGACCGTTACCTATTGGGCCGCGAGCCACGCTCTGTTCTGGCGCCAAGGTTACGGCAGCAGCCAGTGCAGAAGCAGACCCTGTCCTCCGCGGGCTCTGTGGGTCCTGGGAGACGGACAGCGTGCAGGGCGTCCCTGGCGGCTGAGCGCCAGAGAATCCACCGGCCAGAGCCCGCCAATTGCAGGCACGTGGGTTGCATCCCTGGGTCAGGAAGATCCCCCTGGAGAAGGGAATGGCCACCCACCTCAGTATTCTTGCCTGGAAAATCCCATGGACAGAGGAGCCTGGCGGGCTGCAGTCACAGAGAGTCGGACACGACTTAATGACTAAACAAGAATAGACAGTAAGCTAAAGATGCGACCTGTGACCTGGCTGAGGGAAGCATGCAGTTGGTGGCAGGGGAGAGTGCCGTGCTGGAAGGTTCCTAATTGCAGACGGGGCTGCGCAGGGACGGCCTCACTCGGAAGGGACATCCTGGCAGGAAACGGGAGGACGCCTGTGGGAAAACGCTGGGAAAGGGAACGGGGGCGCCAAGGCCCTGAGGTGGGTGCACGCCTCCTGTGTGGAGCACCCCCAGTCAAGGAGGCTGGCGTTGTTGCAGGAAGGGGGCCCCCCTTCCAGGACCCGAGGAGGGATCTTACCTACTGAGGCCGCCAGGCTCTGTCCATGGGATTCTCCAGGCAAGAAGACTGGAGTGGGTAGCTGTTCCCTCCTCCAGGGGGTCTTCCCGACCCAGGGATCCAACCCGGGCTTCCTGCATTGCAGGCGGATTCTTACCCATGTGAGCCTCCAGGTAGCCCGAGAGATGCAGGTAGGTCATCTAGGGCTTCGGCATGTACTCTGAACGGCAGGGCGGCTCCTGGAGAGCACTGAGCCGAAGACGGACACACTTCTCTTATCTTTCAAGTGGATCCCTTTGCTATGTTGAGGAAGGGCTGACAAAGGTCCGTCTAGTCAAAGCTATGGCTTTTCCAGCAGGATGTGAAAGTTGGACTGTAAAGAAAGCTGAGCGCCAAAGAAATGATGCTTTGAACTGTGGTGTAGGAGAAGACTTGAGAGTCCCTTGCACTGCAAGGAGATCCAACCAGTCCATCCTAAAGATCAACCCCGACTGTTCATTGGGAGGACTGATGCTGAAGCTCCAATACTTTGGCCACCTCTCCGAAGAGCCAACTCATTAGAAAAGACCCCGATGCTGGAAAGGTTGAGGGCAGGAGGAGAGGAGGGCAACAGAGGATGAGATGGCTTTAGGACATGAATCTGAGCAAACTCTGGGAGACAGTGAAGTGCAGGGAAGCCTGGCGCACTGCGGTCCATGGGGCGCTGAGCTGGAGGCACAGAGGACCACTCAGAGCCGGACATGGCTGAGAGACAGAAGGGGGTCGGCAGGGAGATCAGTTAGGAGGCCGGCGCGAAACCTAAGGGAGGGCCGCGCACAGGGAAGGTGGCGGGAGAGGGCCGTGTGGAGATGCCGCTGGAAGGTGACGCCGTTTGGGCTCATCGACTGCAGGGTGCCGGCGAAGAACAACAGGATGTGAGTGGAAACACGGAGTCCTTGTCATCAGCGGGGAGGGGGAGCCCCACCCGGTGGAAGCAGGTTGAGCTGGGGGGGTAAGGGGAGCAGATTGGAAGAGGGGGCCCTCCTGGGAGCTCAGTTTGGGGCCTGCTGGTGTGAGATGCTGTTGGACACCAAGTGGAGAGTTTGAGCAGGCAGCTGGCTCTCAGCATCCGGGGTTGGGGAGAGGCTCAGAGGTATAAACATGTGAGTCATAGCTTCGGCGTAGGCACACTATTTAAAGCCTTGAAATTACGTAGGAGCTTCAAAGGAATAAAACCTCGGATAATAGCATTGGAAAGCTTCTCAAAGTTCTGCCCATCTGATGCTCGAGTTTTACAAGGAAAAGAGTGGAGCCCGGAGAGGGGTGGTCCCTGGCCTCAGGCCACACAGAGAGCTGATGGCGAAGCTAGGAATGAGACCTGGGCGCCTCGGTTGCTGAGCAGAGCCTCTTGCCCATACCCATCTCTCACTGCACTTTTTATGATGGAAATGGTTCCCGGCCTCTAACCGTTTGCCATTTCACTTCATGGCAAAGCTCAGGAGGTCGTCAGAGGGCTGAGAGGCTAAGATGACCCCTTAGGCCCTGGCAGGTGGGGGACGAGGGGCTTCCGACGCCTGGCCCAGTGCGCCTTGTTCCCCAGCCCCTCCTGCGCCCCCTCCTCCAGGAAGCCAGCTGCCTCTCAGGCCTGCACCGCCCCTGCATCTTCCTCGTCCTCTGCTCATCTCACCGCGCGCTGGGCTCCGGGTCTGTCGCTGTATGTCTGTTTAGTGTTGACGAAGGTTCTCTCCTTGGCCACACTCCGTGCGGGCTCCTCTGAGTCGTCTCGCCGCGCGGGCTCTGACTGCGGGCTTCCGTGTACGCCTCTGCTCCGTCCTGCTTTCTCAAGAAGCCTGCCGAGCTAGTTCAGCCAGGATCTGCCCCTGAGCTTCGGTCACCCTCGACATCTGACTGGGGGCCTCTCCTCCACCCTCTCCCGCTGATGCCGGATCGCCCTGACCCGCCTTCCGCAGGTATCCTGCCAGGTCTGTGTCATTCTGTGACTTATGACAAGACATATACATTAGGCTTCTCTCCTGCTTCTGGCATGGAGCTCTAAAACCCTTGTCATTTCTTATAAAAGAGCCATGGGGGCCTCTTTAGTTACCATATTTACTTTTGTCACTTAGTTCCTGAAATATTGAATAGCTCCAGAGGAATAAGCCCTGGAGAAGGAAATGCACCCACTCCAGTACTCCTGCCTGGAGAATCCCATGGACGGAGGAGCCTGGCGGGCTGCAGTCTACAGGGTCGTGAGAGCCGGACACGACTGTGACTAGACCGCCGCCAGCTGGATAAAAGTGAAATGGTGTCTTTTGTTGCTCATAACGAGCTCCTTTCAACCCATACCTGACTTGATGTTAATAAGGTGACTTTTGGAAAGCCCCTAAGGACGGGGGCTGGTTGCCAGGGACACCAACTAAGATTAGAAGGTTGGAACTTTCAACCCCACCTCTCAACTTCCCTCCTACATACCGGAAGGGGGGCAATTCAGGAGACTGAGTTCAATTAGCAATGGCCAGTGGTGGAATCAATTATGTGTATGTCATGACGCCTCCATAAAAGCCTAAGAGGGTGAGGTTCAGAGCTTCTGGGTTGGTGAACACAGGAAGGTGCGGGAATCTTCGTGCCCCTCCACATATCTTGCTTTCTGCGTCTCTTCCACTGGGCTATTCCTGACCGGTATCCTTTTATAATAAATCGCCAAGCTCCAGGAGCCAGTGATGGCCAGGGAAGCTTGGCGTGCTGCAGTCCATGGGGTCGCAAAGAGTCGGACGCGGCTGAGCGTCTGAGTAACAACAACATAATAAATCGGGCGCCTGGTAAGTGTTTCCCTGAACTCTGTGAGCCATTCTAGCCAATTACAAAACCCAGGGCGGGGGTCGTGGCAATTTATGGTCTGTGGGTCAGAAGCACAGACACCAACCTGGACTTCAGTTAGCGTCTGAAGCGTGTGTGAGTGGCTTCTTGGGTCTGAGCCCTTACCCTGTGGGATCCGATGCAGATTCTGGGTGACCAGTGGCAGGGTGGAGTTGAACTGGCGGCATGAAGCTGCTGTGGGAGAATCGCGTGGTTTCAGATCCTGCCTCCCACTCCCAACACACACACCCCACATTTGGTGACAGAGTGCAGAAGTGTTCAGAGTATTGTGTGTGGTTGGGGGTGTAAGGGAAAACAACAGTGGGTGTTTTCTTTATAGTCTTGAATCCCCCAAGCCCTGCTGTTCCCTCTTAGGAATTTTCTATCCTCAGACCCCCACCCCCCGCTCCTTGGCTATACGTTCCCACTTCTGGTTGTATTCTGAGTTGAGAGTTGGGAGATTTCTTCCTCTTTCAGTCACTAAGTCGTGTCTGACACTTTTGTGACCCCATGGACAGTAGCCCACCAGGCTCCTCTGTCCATGAGATTTCCCAGGCAAGAATACTGGAGTGGGTTGCCATTTCTTTCTCCAGGGGATCTTCCCGACCCAGGGATTGGACCCAGGTCTCCTGCATCTCCTGCACTGGCAGGCGGATGCTTTACCCCTGAGCCGCTCGGGAAGCCCTGTATTGCGATAGTCCCTGAATAAAATCGGCCCGTCTGTTCTGTGACAGGTGCTGTGCAAATGTTCTCTTTTACAGGAGGAGCCATCTTGTAGGAAGGGTGTCTGTGATGATCTTGCAGGAGTAACCCCCCAGGGGCGTGTAAACTGCACGAGGCCTGGCCCAGCACCAGGGATGTGTGAGTGGCCCCGAGAAGATGTGGAAGGTCGACCTGCCCAATCTGGTGGTCCACATTCATGCTTTTGGGGTGACCTGTCTGTAGCCACAGGTGAAGCAGGACGTGTCCAGCAGCCTTCTCTGTCCCTCGGGCCAAGGCTTGGGTGTGAACATAGGAATTTGGGGGTATTTTTTTAAAAATGGAAGTATAACTAACGTATAATATTGCGTTAGTTCCTAGTGTGCAGCGGGGTGGTTCAGTCGTACAGTCTTGCTCCTTGTGGTTGGTGGTAGACATGCGTGCGGTTCCTGTGCTGGGCGGCAGAACCCCTTTGTTCATCTACCGTAGCTCGGATGGTAAAGTGTCTGCCTGCAACGCGGAAGACCCACGTTCAATCCCTGGGTCAGGAAGATCCCCTGGAGAAGAAGATGGCAACTCACTCCAGTACTCTAGCCTGGAAAATTCTATGGATGGAGGAGCCTGGTGGGCTACCTTCCATGGGGTCACAAAGAGTCGGACACGACTGACTGACTTCACTTCACGCTAGTGTCGAGGGTTAGCAGTGTCTCTGCTTACCCCAGACTGCTCATCTGCTCCTCCCTCGCCCTCTTTCCGCTCTGGCAACCGTAAGCCTGTTTGCTGTTTGTCAGCCTGCTTCTGTCTTGTGAATACATCCATTTCTGTCATGGCTTAGATCCCACACGTAGGGAGTAGCTCATGCCGTCCGTTTTTCACGGTTTGACGGCTTCACTTAGTGTGATAATCTCTAGGTCCATCCATGGGGCTGCAGGTGGCATTTATTTCATTCTTCTTTATGGCTGAGCAGTCCTCATCTGGAGGAGGGCCTGGCAACCCACTGCACCGTTCCTGCCTGGAGAGTCCCGTGGACAGAGGAGCCTGGTGGGCTACAGTCCGTGGGGTCACAGAGTCGGACACGACTGAGCAACTGAGGGCATACTGTATGCACATTATATACATCAGTTCAGCTCAGTTCAGCCTCTCAGTCGTGTCCGACTCTTTGCGACCCCATGAATCGCAGCACGCCAGGCCTCCCTGTCCATCACCAACTCCCGGAGTTCACTCAGACTCACGTCCATCGAGTCCGTGATGCCATCCAGCCATCTCATCCTCGGTCGTCCCCTTCTCCTCCTGCCCCCAGTCCCTCCCAGCATCAGAGTTTCTTTCCAATGAGTCAATTCTTCTCATGAGGTGGCCAAAGTACTGGAATTTCAGCTTTAGCATCATTCCCTCCAAACAAATCCCAGGGCTGATCTCCTTTAGAATGGACTGGTTGGACCTCCTTACAGTCCGAGGGACCCTCAAGAGTCTTCTCCAACACCACAGTTCAAAAGCATCAATTCTTTGGTGCTCAGCTTTCTGCACAGTCCAACTCTCACATCCATACATGACCACAGGAAAAGCCATAGCCTTGACCAGATGGACCTTTATTGGCAAAGTAATGTCTCTGCTTTTCAATATACTATCTAGGTTGGTCATAACTTTCCTTCCAAGGACTAAGTGTCTTTTAATTTCATGGCTGCAATCATCATCTGCAGTGATTTTGGAGCCCTCCAAAATAAAGTCTGACACTGTTTCCACTGTTTCTCCATCTATTTCCCATGAAGTGATGGGACCGGATGCCATGATCTTCGTTTTCCAAATGTTGAGCTTTAAGCCAACTTTTTCACTCTCCACTTTCACTTTCATCAAGAGGCTTTTTAGTTCCTCTTCACTTTCTGCCATAAGGGTGGTGTCATCGGCATATCTGAGGTTATTGATATTTCTCCCAGCAATCTTGATTCCAGATTGTGCTTGCTCCAGCCCAGCGTTTCTCATGATGTACTCTGCATATAAGTTAAATAAGCAGGGTGACAATATACAGCCTTGACGGACTCCTTTTCCTATTTGGAACATGGGGATGGTCTTGATCCCTGTCTCCCATACAATGTCACGAACCTCAGTCCATAGTTCTTCAAGCACTCTATCTATCAGATCTAGGCCCTTAAATCTATTCCTCACTTCACTGTATAATCATAAGGGATTTGATTCAGGTCATACCTGAATGGTCGAGTGGTCTTCCCTGCTTTCTTCAGTTTGAGTCTGAACTGGGCCCTGAGCAGCTCGTGGTCTGAGCCCCGGTCGGCTCACCTCTGCTCCGTCTGTCAGCGGGCGTCTAGAGTCCATGTTTTGGCTTCTAGCCGCTGTGCGCACTGAGGTCATGTATCTTTTTGAATGAGAGCTTTACAGATACAGAGCGTAGGAATTTTCACCTCTCATTGTGAGTAAGCCCAGACCAGCTTCCCCTCTCAGTGCCAGGCCCTTTGCTAAAGAATCTACCCCCCCACTTAGCGCCTGTGATTTGTCGTCTTCCTCGGGTCCGTGAGGAGGTCTCACTCCCGTGCTTGGGCCAATGCGGGCGTTTTGCAGACACTGCGGGCACCTGGGCCCCGACTTTGTCGTGGGGCGGCCCTGTGCGTTGCAGGGCACCAAGCAGCGTCTCTGGGCTCGTCCCACTAGACGCCAACCGCACCTGCTCTCAGTTACGACGGCCGAACTCGTGTCCAGACTTCGCCAGCTGTTCCCTGAGAGTAAGATTGCGTCCTCCTCCGCTTGAGAACCCCGGAGTCACTGGGAAGCATTGTTTGCAGCTGTGGGAGCAGGAAGGGGGCTGGTGTGGGGCCCCTCCGGGGGAGGCGACCACAACCAGATGTATCGCTCTGATCGTCACACTGCAGCTTACTTGCTGGCCATGTGTTGTGTATCTAGAGGGGCCCCAGAGACTGCTTCCCATTGTCTTAGAGGTGCCGGCAAATGCTGAGAATGGCCAGCCTCCTCCGCGCAGTGAAGGGTGCTGACACATGCGGACGTCTTGATTAGTGAGAAGAAAGGGCCACTTCCCCAAAGGGAAGGGGAGGAAGGGGGAGTCTGGGTTCTGATCCTGGCCCAGCTCTGAACGGCTGTGTGCCTTCAGGGCAGCCACTTATCGTCTCTGAGCCGCGAGGGTCAAGTGCACCCAGGGATGAGCGGTGCCCAGAAGAGTGTATAGTCAGCATCGGTCTGCCCAGGAAATGCAAATTCCCCATTTTAACGCTGAATGACGCTGCGCGTGATGGCCGGGCTTCCTAATAGCTTTGTGATGTTGAACTCTGTAAAACCGAAACCAAATGTGAGGATCCTTTACCCAGTGTTAGATGTGAGGGTAAGTGAGCGTTCGGTACTTACGCAGTGCAAGCCGCAGTGGGGGCCAGGACATTGCCTCTTTCCAGGAGGAAGAATTGAAGAGCTAGAAGGGAGCCTGAGAGCGCGTTCAGCGACTTCGCCTTCAGCGACTTCGTGTTCAGACTTCGTGATTCGTGCTGAACTGACTCAAATGTTCTTGGAAAATTTGATGTTTTCTTAGAAACATCGGGGGAGATGAAGGAAACACAGATGCCCAGGGCAGCTTTTAAAGCACGGGTGGACAGCTAAATTCCCTGTCCTTCGTTAGCAGCGTCGGCCCAGTGAACCCACCTGGCCCCCTGCAGACCCCTAGTGAACAGGTCTATGTTATTATGTTGGAATGGGGTTGGAAATCGCACCCAGGTTTGCAGGAGGCACAGTGACCGTGGAAAGAGTGGAAGTTGCTTTGAACAGGACCAAAGAGAAAATAACTCTCTTAGCTTGAGTAATAGCGACTGAGAAAAGTGAGCCAGACCTACTGAAGGATTGGTCACCGGGGAGGCAATGGCAGCCCGCTCCAGTGTTCTCGCCTGGAGAATCCCAGGAACAGGGAGCCTGGGGGGCCACAGTCCATGGGGTCGCAGAGAGTGGCTGCGACCGAAGCAACAGCACAGGGCTGATCAGTTTGAGGCTCTTTTCTTCTTGGGCTTGGACTGGATGGCCCAGTATATGCTTCTGGGGAGTCCTGGATTTGAAGATCTGAAAGAGCCGGATTCTCTCTCCCTCCACGGCTTTCTTTCTCCCTCCTCTCCTCTGTCTTTCCTTTTAAACAAAATTTTATTTGTTTATTTGGCTGCTCCGTGTTTTAGCTGAGGCATGTGGGGTTTCTAAGTTGCAGCATGTTGGATCCAGTTCCCTGACCAGGAATCGAACCTGGGCCCCCTGCACTGGGAGTTCGGAGTCTCAGCCACTGGACCAGCAGGGAAGTCCCTATCCCTCCTTCCTTCATTCCATGTTTATCTCTCCATCCATCTACCCAGTGGTACTAACCTGGCAAAACCCTAAGGAGTTAAATGCGACCCTATTTTCTCCCACCCCAGCTCCATGAGTGAGAGGAAACTGTAAATCACCCGAATTTCCAGGACACAGTTTACATTAAAAGATTGAAATGTAGTTGATTTATAAGGCTGAGTTAGGTGTAGGTGTACAGCAAAGTGATCCACACATATTTGCTGTTTTTCGGTTGTGAAGTCGTGTCCGACTCTTTGCGACCCCAGGAACTGCAGCAGGCCAGGCCTCCCTGTCCTTCACCATCTCCCGGAGCCTGCTCAAGCTCATCGCCACGGAGTCGGGGATGCCATCCAGCCACCTCATCCTCCGTCGTCCCCTTCTCCTCCTGCCCTCAATCTTTCCCAGTATCAGGCTCTTTTCCATGAGTCGGCTCTTCCCATCAGGTAGACCTTAAAGTATTGGAGTTTCAGCTTCAGCATCAGTCCTTCCAATGACTATTCCAGATTAATCTCCTTTAGGATGGACTGGTTGGAGCTCCTTGCAGTCCAAGGGACTCTCAAGAGTCTTCTCCAACACCACAGTTCAAAAGCATCAATTCTTCGGCACTCAGCCTTCTTTGTGGTCCAGCTCATATGTATGTGTATATGTATTCTTTTCCTTTTTCAGATTCTTTTCCTATATAGGTTATTGCAGTATACTGAGTATGTAGTATGTTGAGCATAGCTCCCTGTGCTATGCTGGGGGTCCTTATTGTCTGTTTTACATGTAGCGGTGTGAGCTGTTAATCCCGAGCGCCTGATTGTCCCTCCCTGCTCCCTTTCATCTCTGACTGTCACGGGTTTGCTTTCTGTGTCTGAGCCTACTCCTGGCCTGTGAACTAGCTCACCCGCCTTGTGACGGCTGCTATTGCTGCTGTTGTTCTGGCTGCACCGCAGGACTCGCGGGCTCTTGGCTCCCTGGCCGAGGACTGGACCTGCCCGTGGCAGCGAGAGCGCGGAGCCCCAGGCACTGAGCCGCCAGGGGATTTCCTGTGCCGTGGTCTTGGCTCCACGCGTCGTGATTTGGCTTGTATCCCCAAGCAGCATATCTCCAGATGAGTCCGTGTCGCTGCACACGCCATTCTTTCTTTTTTACGGCCGAGTGGTATTCCACTGTGCACGCTCCTCTATCCATGGACATTTAGGTTGCTTCCATGTCTTGGCTAGAGTAAACAGCACAATCTACATCTTCATATAGAATTATTTGGATCCCTGTCGATTTTTACAGCCTGCAGAGCTGTAAGTTGCTTTAAAGACTGAGGACGGTGGTGGGCCGCTGCTCAGGACGCCTGCGCGTTTCACAGTCTCCACCAGTCGCTCTGTGCTCCTCGGGTCTCTCCTCTCCCTGCCCTCTTGCTCACTCTGCTGCAGGCACAGTCTCCCTGCTGCCCTCCAACCTGGCTGCAGCCCCGGCCTCGGGACTCCGTGTCCTCTGGTCCTGACCCCTAGAGTGGGCTGGCCTGAGACTCCCCGCAGCCCGCGGCCCTCGCAGGCCCTGCCCGGGGTCACCTTCTCAGGGAGGCCCCCGTCCCCCCCCCCGCCTTATTTCCCCTTCTAGCGCTTACTGCAAATGGTGGAATCCTGTCTCCTCCACTGCACGCCTGTTGAATGGAAAATTAGAGTGACTACCAGGTCCCAGGTACTAGGAATTATTTTTAGAGTCATAAGTCTTAAGTCATAAGATTTAAGATCTTTTCAGCACTGTGTCATCATTTTTTTTAAAGCTGGGTTTCTTAATTGAAATAGAATTAATGTACAATATTGTGTTAGTTTCAGGTGTACATCAAAGCAATTCAGTTCTCTATATGTATTTATATATATGCACTTTTCAGATTATTTCCCATTATAGGTTACATTACCGGATACTGAATATAGTTCCTTGTGCTGTTCAATGACCCCTTGCTGCGTCTCTGTTTTGCGTATGGACGTGTGTATCTGCTCATCCCACACTCCTAGCCCCTCCCTCTTCACCTCTTTCCCCCTTGCCTCCCATGAGCTTCTCTTCTATGTCTGTGAGTCTGTTTCTGTTTTGTGCATAAGTTCATTTGTATTAACTTTTAGATTCTCCCTGTGTGATATCCTATGTGATATCCTGGCTGATATCCTGTGGTATCCATCTTTCTCTGACTTACTTCACTTAGTATGATAATCTCGGGGTTTATCCATGTTCCTGTAAATGCCAACATTTCATCCTTTTTATCACTAATCTTCTAACATATATATACACACATATATGTGCGTGTGTGTGTGTATGCATATACGTGTGTGTTAGTCTCTCAGTCGTGTCTGACTCTGCTTCTCTATGGACTGTAGCCCGCCAGGCTCCTCTGCCCACAGGATTCTCCAGGCAAGAATCCTGGAGTGGGTTGCCATGCCCTGCTCCAGGGGATCTTTCCAAACCAGGGATCGAACCAGGGCCTCCCGCCTTGTAGGCGAATCCTCTACCGTCTGCGCCGCAGGGAAGCCGTCACCACAGCTTCTTAAACCGATCATCTGTTGATGGACACTTGGTTGTTCCCACTTCTTGACGGCTGCAGAGAGTGCTGCTATGGCCACTGGGGTGGGACCCCGCTATTTTAAGGACAGGGAGACCGAGGGGAGATGAGGAAAGAGACGGAGGTCAGGGCCGCGGCAGTGGGCGTCGTGATGGAGGCCGCGTTCCGGCCCGGCTGCTGGGTTGGTCCTTGCGGTGTTGCAGCGGGCCCCGTCCTTCACCTCCCGACACAATCTCCTCGCCTTTAGAATGGGCGTGCTGCTGCGGCTGGGGCTTGCTGGAAGCCTGTAGGTAGGCGAGCTGCCCTGCCCAGCAATCCTGAGCAGCAAATGTCAGCATATTAGGAGCCCACAAAACCACGGCACAAAGCCGCGTGGTCCTCAAGACTCTGTCCAGACAGTGTTCCTCCCCTGGGCTCACCGGGTTTTGAAGGCAGTGAGAAATGCAGCCAGGAACTGGCCATCCTCAGGGACTGCTTCATCACGTGTGGCGGGTGGGGTGAGGTGGGGGGAGCTTATTCGGTAATCTGCATTTCTAACAAGTTCCCAGGTGACAAGGTGCTGCCAGCTCCCCCGGCGCATAGTCCAGTAGGTTCTCCAGATGGTTAACGGCCTCCTGCAAGCTTCGATCCTACCTGCTCGGCCCAGCTCCCGGCCCCTGCCCCCCGCCCAGTCTGGCCTGGGATTCCTCTTCTGTCCTTACATGTGGTTCTTCTCATCTTTCTGGACTAACTAATACCTTATCATTCTGTAAGGTAACAGCTCAGATAACATTTTCAGCTTTTAAAAAAAAAATCGTGGGCAGGATGGCCTATGCCAATTGCCCTGGCCAATTAAACCTAAATTGTTTTGGCCTCCTGAGTCAGGCTACCACATTGCTCTATGCAGATCACCTCCTTCAGGAAGCCCTCCAGAACTGCTCAGACCCAGCAGGTGTCTCTTCTGAGCTGTCTGCTTACCACTCTCATAAATGGGCCGTTTCCTCTGAGGGGACTGTGGATAATGTCCACGTTATCAGGGCAAGGAAGATGCATCCCCAGTCCACTTGGTGTTCTTTTCATTTCAACCAGCAGAGGGCGGCACAGTACCACAATTCTACCCAGCTGGGTTCAGCCTTGGGGGTGAATAACCCAGACCTTCCTGTCCTCAGAAGGCCTTGAGGCAAAGGGGAGGCCTTGAGACGACATGGTTATCTCATCTGTGGTTAATTGCCGGGACCTGGGTCCAGACATTTCTAGCGGTGTGATCTTGGGCTTTGTGACTCACCCAGCTGACCCTCAGTTTTTCTCTGTAAATCGGCTACAATAATGCCCCATGGAAGTTTCTGAACATTGAATAGATTGGTCATATGACTTGTTTAGCCCAGAGCCTGAATCAGGTTTAGCACGTGCACGGGTGACCGTGGGCTAGTGATTGCACCTCAGTTTCCTCATCTGTAAAATGGGGATAATTCAAACTACCCCCTTATAGACTACCGCCTCAGTTCCCTTTATTATTGTTATTGATAATGATGATGATCAAGCCTCAGTATTTACCTGTTCCATTGTTGCTGGTTGTGGGTCCAGATTAAAGGTTGTTCCGCCCACTTTCCTGGCTCCTCCTGCTTGCCCTGAGCCGCTTCTCCTGGTGGGGGCAAGATCAGCACCCCAGCTCTTCCTGGGAAGAGTCTGCTGAGTTCCTGGTAGGAGCTGGGGCGCTAGTTGGCATCTGGAAACTTGGATTCCCTGAACGTGGCTGCAGCTCAGGGCAGGAGTGGGAGCCCAGGATGATCCAGGGTGCCCCCACACCCACCCTACAGAAACCGAGCCAGCCCTGAGCCCCTGAACCGGCCCTGCTCTCTGTGAGGGGCCGGGGGGCGGGAGCAGACAGCTGGGGGGCGGTGGCCGGGTCAGCTCTGCAGCCAGCGTGGGAGGCAGGGGGAGCCTGGACCTCCACTCTCTCTCTCTCTCCATCCACACGGTGGGGACGATACGTCCTGTCTTCTCTCTTCCTTGCAGGGCAGGCTGGCGGAGCAACATCCTTGTCCAGATGTGGGGGGAAAGCCCACAGTCTAGAGCAGCTGACCTGGCTTTGCACCCTGGCGCCAATGAGCTGTGTGACGCTGAGCAAGTGGCTCCAACTCTCTGGGTCTCAGTTTCCTCGCAGTGAAGCTGGGGAACTGAAAATGCCATGTATGTGTCCTGTGTGCTTGCTCTGCTCTTGCTGTTGTTATTATGTTAGAAGCCACATGGCCTCCTGTGCAATCTTCAGTTAAAGAGGACAAGGTCATGTTCCCCAGGCCAGCGCCTGGACCTCCAGCGGTGTCCACTGCCCTTTGTTTACACGATTTCCCTGAATCCTCATCGCAACATCATCGTGCTGGTTTATGGATGAGAAGACTGAGGCTCCAGGAGGTGGAGTGACTTGCTGAAGATCCACATGTGCAGGACCAGCTGACCCAGGGATGGGGGAGAGGGCCCGGGGCCCGGGCGCAGGGCCTCCCCGGGGATGGGGTAGAGGGCCCGGGGCCCGGGCGCAGGGCCTCCCGGGACTTGTCGAGCCCTGGATGCAGCCCCATCCCGTCTGTGCTGCTCAGCACCCAGGGGCGCCGTCCACCGGGCAGACCCCTCTGGTGAAGCCTGGCCCCAGGGCTGTCCCTCTGGGCCACAGCAGCGGCCAGCCACTGACTTCTGGGAGGAAAGCTCTGTAGCTGGTAATGATCCATAAATGCCCATCCCCGGCCTCTTGGGAACTGGTGCCCCTCAAGCCTTTGGCTTTGATTCCCCCCTGACTCGCTTTCCATTTCTGCAACGTCTTGAGTGTGCCCCAGCTGTTTGTGCTGTGAATTTAATTCCCAGAATGGCCTTGAGCTTGACAGAAGAGAGGCAAGATAGGAATCTAATAAATGCATGGGTGGCCAGGCAAATAGATCTAATTGAGTTGTGCCGCTGAACCTCTTAGGAGCGGGTAAGATCCTTAGAATACTGTTCGAGGGCCTGAGCTGGAAAGGGAGAGGCTCGAGTTCAGCACTTGACTTGAACTGAGATTAGAGACAAGATGGGCTTCCCTGGTGGCTCAGAGGGTGAAGAATCCGCCTGCAACGCAGGAGACCTGGGTTCGATCCCTGGGTCAGGAAGATCCCCTGGAGAAGGGAATGGCAACCCACTCCAGTATTCTTGCCGGGAGAATCCCATGGATGGAGGAGCCCGGTAGGCTACAAAGAGTCAGACACGGCTGAGAAACATTCAGTTTCACTCAGTTTAGAGACAGGTAGGCATAATGTTTAAGTACCAGGCCTGCATTCAAATCCTGGCCCAAGAGGGCCGCCATGCTTTGATTCCCTGTTGGTGTGGATCAAGTTTACACTCCTTGCTTTAACCTACGCAGAGTGCGGGCGCGTGGCTGCCGAGCCAGGGTCTCAAGAGGCCTTGCCCCCTGCACGTCCTCTCTCTCGGACCTCTGTAATCTCCACCTGAGACCAGCGTGCGCCGGAGGCCAGGGCCGTGGAGAGCGGCCCGAGACAAGCTGCCCTAGACCGGAAGACAGCACATGCAGGAGCAGTCGAGTCTAGCTGAGATCAAGCTTGGTGCCGGAGCAGTCGAGCCTAGCTGAGATCAAGCTTGGTGCCGGAGCAGTCGAGCCTAGCTGAGATCAAGCTTGGTGCCGGAGCAGTCGAGCCTAGCTGAGATCAAGCTTGGTGCCGGAGCAGTCGAGCCTAGCTGAGATCAAGCTTGGTCCCGGCTGGAAGAGCCACACAGCCAACCACGACGGGGGCTTGTCGTTACAAGCCACTGAGTGGGGGTTGGTTTGTGATGCGGTGACAGGTTCCTCTCAGGATCAAATCGCTTGCTCTCTCTGAGCCTCGGTTTCCGACTTTGTGAGATGGGAACAATAACCTTCTGTGTTCCAGAGGAATGATGGGGTGGTGGGGGTGGATATAAAATGCACACGAAGTACTAAGCACAGTGCCCGGCGTGGCAAGGACCCTGGAAAGGGCTCAACTGCGCTGCCGTAAAGAAACAACCTTCGGGATCTGACTCTTTGCGACCCCGTGGACTGTAGCCTATCAGGCTCCTCCGTCCATGGGATTTTCCAGGCAAGAGTGCTGGAGTGGGTTGCCATTTCCTTCTTCAGGGGATCTTCGCGACCCAGGAATCGAACCTGGGTCTCCCTCACTGCGGGCAGACGCTTTACCGTTTGAGCCACCAGGGAAGCCCTACTTCCCTGGCGGGCCAGTGGTTAAGACTCTGCTCCTCCACAGCAGGGGTCACAGGTTCGATCCCTGGTTGAGGAACCAGTATCCCACATGCTGTGCAGCATGGCCAAAAAACAAAGACAAAGCAAGCAACCTCCAAACCCTAGCAACTGAAAACAAGAAAGCTCGGCTTTTCACTGCTTGTTGACGGCCCGTGGGCTGGGGCTTGGCGCACTTGGCCGTGCAGAGACCTGGGCTGCTGAGGGCCCCGTCCTGAGTGGTGCTGAGCCGGGCCCAGCTGGTGCGCGAGCGCTCGCGCTCAGCCCGGAAGTGCCGCGCGGGGCGCCCACAGCTCAGGGGCCCCACCCACCCAGGGGTCAGGCAGCGCCCCTTCTTAGCAGGAGAGAGCCGGAAACATTGGCTGAACCGAGGTCGTCAGTGGTAGCTATTGCTTCCTGCTCTTCAAGGCCAGGGAGTGGAAAAGTGAAAACAGTATGAGGAGCGAGCTAACAGCAGCTCTGCTTCCTGAGAGCCGCTTCTCGCCGGGCACCGAGAGGCCGCGATCGCGTCACCAAGCCCTCGCTCCCACGATGGAGCCGCACGCGGCTGGCGGCGGAGCCCGAGTCCAGGCCCAGGACGCGGAAGCTCACTGTCTTTCTAGCAGGCTGTGTGGCCCCTTTTCAAAGTCCCCAGAGGTTGACCAAGGCGCATTTGCAAGAATGCCCAGAGGTCAGGCACGGGCCAGACCAGGCTTCCATGAAGAGGGCTGGCCAGGCAGGCTGTCCCTGGACCCCTCCCAGCGCCGTCAGAAGCCCAGGAAGTCTCTGTTTGTGCACTTTAATTCCCCTGCCCCTTCCGGTTTCGCAACGCACCGTCTCTTTGAGGAATTCCAGATGAGCCTGGTTCAGGATTTTCTTACCCCGTCAGACCCGGGGCAGGCTCCTCCCCTTTGCAGAGCCGTTTGCAACAACTGTACTCAGTTACCACACTCGCGTGCTGCTGGCCCACGGGTGTCAACTGCTTCATGAGCATTTTCTTACGGAAACCTCTCTGCAGCCCTCTGGTATCAGCTCCATTTTACACAGGTGGGAACAGAGGCTCAGAGAGGTTCAGTGTCCCGTCCGAGGTCGCCCAGCTGGTGAGGGCTGCAGGCCAGGCGGCCTGGCCTCGCAGCCTCTCTCTTCTCTGTTTGGGGCTGTGCTGGGCTCCTCGCTGCAGGGCGTGGGGCTCTCCAGCTGGGCGCGAGGGCTCTGGAGCGTTGGGCTCAGTGGTTGCGGCGTCCTGGCTTAGCGGGCTCCAAGGCACACGGGATCTCAGTTCCCTGACCGGGGACCGCACCCACATCTCCTGCACTGGAAGGCAGATTCTCAACCACTGGACCCCAGGGAAGCCTCCCAACATCCTCACTTTTAACCACTAAGGGCTTTAACGTCCCTGAACTCATCTTCCCTCAAACACACACAGCCCCCAGACCTTCATGGTAGAATGCAACCGTTTTTGAGAGCACGCCTCTGCTCTGTGCTGTCTGGGGCATCGGCTGAAAGGCCTAAAGCCCGGGCTGACTCGAGAGCAGCGTGCTGGAATCGTCTGCTGGCAGCTGATCCCGGCTGAGACCTGGGTTGTTGACTCCCGACCTCGTTGTGCAGCTGGGGCTTCCTCACCTCGTGGCAGACCTTTGGTCACTGGTGTCTCACAGGGTGGCTTCAGGACTGAGTGGGAGCTAACAGGACGGAGTCACCCGCCCTCGTCTGAGCTGGCAGGATCACTTCTGCGGCATTCTGCTGGCTGCACAAGGCTGCCCAGATTCAGGCACAGACCCTCTCTCTCCACGAGAGAGGAGGCAGAGCACTTGTGGGCATGTTTACAAGCTCCACGTGGAGGGCATCGATACCTGGCCATGGAAAGCTGGGACGGTGAGTGTGGAACCCTAATGGGACAACGCAGACTCAAGTTAGCGCTGACCTCCAGCAGCCCATCACTGCCTCTTGGCCAAAAAAAAAATTTTTTTTTCCCCTATTTATTTATTTAGGCTGTGCTGGATCTCAGTTGCCGCGCACAGGCTTTTCTAGTTGGGGCACGAGTGCTTGGTCGCAGTGTGTGAGGCCTTCCTTCCCTGAACAGGGATTGGACCCTGCCCCCCCCACCCCGGGAGCCCAGCGTCTCGGTCACGGGCCTGCAGGGGAAGCCCCTTTGGCAGGGTTCTGCGGTGTGCTGGCGCGGGAGGACACGCTCCTGGTGGCCCGCAGGGGGCGCCCAGCAGCCCTGGGTGCCCCCGGTTAGCGGAGGGCAGGAGAGGGTGCCTCTCTGGACGCCATCTGCCTCCACTGCCCAGCAAGGAGCTCTCGAGGGGACCCCAGCTGTGTCCACACCCCTCCCTACGGACTCCAAACAGGCTCTCGCTGCTCTTCCTTGCTTCTCACCGGCTGCGCCAGCTCCACGAACCCCCTGGGGCTGCAACCCAGGCAGGGCTCCGGCCCTGGCTTTGCAGCCTGGCAGGTCACAAGCTGGGACAAACCGCACCCCTGGTCTGGACTTTGGGCTTCCCCAGAGGCGAGACCGAGCCGGCTGGGGTCCATCACCCTCCGGTTTCTAGGACTCCAAGGAGCACCTGCATCTCTCAGGGGAGCGCTCCCCTCCCAAGACCCCTGCAAGCTCTCTGGGGACAGATGGTGTCGTCTTGACTCCGGGCAAGGCACTATCCTGGGTTTCAGTCTTCTCATCTGGAAAATGGGGATGTCAACGACGCCTGCCTCAGGGAGTCACTGGGAGGTGGACAGGTTTACAGAAGCCCTGGCACCTTAGTAGGTGGTCACTGACAGCTTCCTGCCTTCTTGCATTCCTGCAAGAGGAGCCCAAGGGGGCAGATTCGTGAGTCACGAGTCCCCTCGGGTCTCCTGGGGGCTCGGGGAGAGTGCAGATGGTTGCGTGCCGGCTGTCACAGCGGCTAGACACAGAGTTCCAGGAGCAGGCCTCCTGGGACTGCCTTCCAGGGGCTCCAAGGATCTGAAGGAGGTTGCTGAGAATACCTCTTGTCTTTACAAAATGACTTGCCCTCCCAGGCCTGGGCCCGAGGCCCCTGTGTGGGCGTCATCTTGGATTGCAGGTGGGCATCAGGCCTAAGGCCCACAGGAGACACTGAAGTCTGGGAAAAAGACTGGGGACTTTCCTGGGAGCAGTAACAGCTGGCCTTCCTGGGAATGGGCACTTAGGATACACAGAGAAGCCCATCCTCCAGCTGTGAAGGGCATCGCCATTCGTGGGGGGTGAGGAAGGCCTCCCTGCCTTCACGGCTCTGCCAGGTGGGAGCCCGAGCCACTGGGGCTCCTGGAAATTCCTGCCTGCTCTCTGCCCCCGCACTGCCCACCCCCGGAGGCTGGGCCTTGCTCCCAACGTCTCCACGTCCCCAGACAGGGCCGGGGCAGCCCCAAGGGTCTCAGCTTCCCTTCATCGGCGGCTGACATTTGCCTTCAGAGTGGAGCTAAGTGTCACGAGACTCCAGCTGAGAACTCTCTTGGCCACAGAGGCCACTCGTCTTTCCTCGCCGTTCCTTCCTCCCAGGTTTGGGCTGTGGTCCCGAGGCCTGTTTGCAGGTGTGTGAAGACACGGCATCAGTTCCTTCTCTTTGGCGGTCGCAGCTCTCAGTCGCAGCACGTGGGGCCTGGTTCCCTGACCAGGGACCGCACCTGGCCCCCGACGCTGGGAGCGCAGATGTAGCCACTGGACCACCAGGAAGTCTATGCCCCCGCACTGCCCACCCCCGGAGGCTGGGCCTTGCTCCCAACGTCTCCACGTCCCCAGGCAGGGCCGGGGCAGCCCCAAGGGTCTCAGCTTCCCTTCATCGGCGGCTGACGTTTGCCTGCAGAGTGGAGCTAAGTGTCACGAGACTCCAGCTGAGAGCCTCTCTTGGCACCAGAGGCCACTCGTCTTTCCTCGCCGTTCCTTCCTCCCAGGTTTGGGCTGTGGTCCCGAGGCCTGTTTGCAGGTGTGTGAAGACACGGCATCAGTTCCTTCTCTTTGGCGGTCGCAGCTCTCAGTCGCAGCACGTGGGGCCTGGTTCCCTGACCAGGGACCGCACCCGGCCCCGACGCTGGGAGCGCAGACGTAGCCACTGGATCACCAGGAAGTCTTGCGGCATCAGATGCTGAAAACCCAGCCTGCGGCAGCATCCAGGGCCAGGGGCTTCAGGGTCGAGGGGAGAGCGAGGCCTTGGGGCCTGGAGTTGCCGGGAGGGGCCACTTTTCAGGGACTCGGCCGTTAGACTTCTCAGGACTCGGGGAGCCTGGCCTTGGGTGCAGCCTGGTGACCTGATGCCACAGGCCTGAGGGCTGAGCGCCGTGTGGCACTGCGGGTGCCAAGTAGGCTGTGATGGCACCCCTGGGGGGCGCCCTGGCGGCTCAGCCCTTCCGTGGCCCCCTCGCCTGACCCGTCCGCTGTGTCTGGGCAGCCCTTCAGTTTCCCCGCACTGGACCGCTCACCTTGCCTGTCTCCTGCAGTCGAGAGGGGCTGGGCCCTCCCTTCTGGGCCCAGACAGTTGAGGAGATGGCCCCAAATGGCAGCGCCACCAACCTTCTGACCTGGCAGACTGCCACCACCTGGACGCCACAGTCCAGACCCCAGCCTGGGGTGGACCTCTGTTGGGCTGACGTTTGCCAAGTCAGGCCCAGACTGAACAAAACAGAAGCTTCAATCCCAGCTCTGCCTCGCTCTCCCTGTGTGACCGCAGGCGAGACTCAGATCTTTCTGAACCTCCATGTTCTCATCTGCAAAATGGGAAATGCACTAACAAGCCTAGACTAAGTCGTGGGGGTGAACCCTGGTGGCACAGTGCTGGGGGCGGGGCAGGCGTTTGGCAAATCCAGCTGCTGAGTTCTGGCCCCTGAAGCTGACGCTTCTCGCTTGTGCCCTACCTGGAGCCTCCCGCCTTCTTGTCGGTTCAGGGCATTCAGTGTCGATGGGGCAGCCGAAAGCCTGAACTCCAAGGGGAGACGTTTAATCCATTATGCGCATTTGTAATGAACTGACCTGAGATTTTCAGTGAGTCTGTTTAACTGACAGATAAGAATCATCTGGGGCTTCCCAGGTGGCAGTAGTGATAAGAACCCACCTGCCAATGCAGGAAATGTAAGAAATCTGGGTTCAATCCCTGGGTCGGGAAGATCCCCTGGAGAAGGGAATGGCCACCCACTCCCGTACTCTTGCCTGGAGAATCCCATGGACAGAGGAGCCTGGTGGGCTACAGTCCATAGGGTCGCAAAGTGTCAGACACGACTGAGCGACTTAGCACACACAGGAGTGCTTACCCCTGTAGGAGATGAGGGACTATTGTGTCTTCAAAGAGGTCATCGGTCAAGAGGCTCCTCAGGGAACTCGGCTGTTGGAAACGTCCCAGAACCTGAGACATCACTTTGGATGCGCTCAGAGAAGGCACATTCATCCTCTGAGGGTGGGTCTGGTGTTTGGAATTAACAAGGAATCTTCTGGACCCAAGACTGCTGACTTTGGGTGGAGATTTGAACTGGGAAATGCTGACAAGGGAAAATTAGAATTAAAATGCAGGGGTGGGGGAAGGGTGGAGGGTGGAGGAAGAATTTCTATCAGAGAGGGCTGCGGATCTAATTTAAACAGTTTTAAAATAAATGTGTGGAGGATGGTTCTATGATGGGTCAGGAAGAGATGCCTGGGTGACGCAGGCCTTTTTGGGGGCTGACCTTGAACAGAGGATGACGCCCCCCCAGAAGTAACTGTCCCCTGATATTTGACTAAGATCCTTTCATTTGCAGGTACAGAGCCCTGCAAGAGTGCGCTTAAGCAAAAAAGGAACATATATTCTGAGAATTCAGGGGTGTCTTAGAAACCCAGAGAGCCTGGCCTTATGGGAGCTGAGACCAGGAACTGGACGGGGGCGGGGAGCCCAGGCAGCACCGCCTGTCTCTACTCCCACGGTCTCTCTGTTTTGAGACTGTGGTGAAATATGTGTAACATGGGGCTTCCCAGGAGGCTCAGGGGTGAAGAATTTGCCTGCTGATGCAGGAGCTGCAGAAGACGTGGATTCAATCCTTGGGTCGGGAAGATCCCCTGGAGAAGAAAATGGCAACCCTCTCCAGTGTTCTTGCCTGGAGAATCCCATGGACAGAGGAGCCTGGTGGAGCCCATGGGGTCATAACTGAGCATGCACGCGAGCACGGGTAACATCAAACCTGTCTTTGTAACCATTTTGAAGTGCACAATTTAATGGCCTCAGGTGCGCTTACAGCGTTGTGTGGCCGTTGCCACCGTCCATCAGCAGAATGATTTTCATCACCCTTGATGCGAGCTCGGCGCCCATGGAGAGCAGCTCTCCGCCCTCCCCACCCCCCGGTGACTGCCATTCTACCTTCTGTGAATTTGCCTGTTCCCAGTCCTTCGTGGAAGTGGCCCCATGATAATATGGCCCTTTGTGTCTGGCTTATTTCACTTAGCACAATGCTATTGAAGTTCATCTACTTTGTAGGTGTGGCAGAATTTCATTCCTTTTTAAGGCTGAATAGTACGCCAGGCTATGGATGGGCTACATTTTGTTTATTCACCCAGCCATCTGTGGACATCAGCCTTTTGGCTGTTGAGAATAACACCCAGAGCATTGTCTCATCTCTGCTCCCCCCTCTGCGTCTGGGACTGGGTTTCTCAGTGTCGATGGGCATGTGGCAGAGGGTGGCCGCCTTGCAGCATGTGAGTTGAAAGTGCTCAGTTCTGGCCTCCAGTAGAAACCTGGTTCCAAATTTCCGAGGCAGAGACTGTGAGTGTTGGGTGTGCGCGCTATGGGGTTTCATGGTGACAATGTGGAATCCATCCTTGGGATCGGGGAATGGTTCTGAGAAAGGAAATGGGAGTTGTTGGGGACTGGGCCAGAACACACACAGATGGAAATGTTCCCACTTTGATGAACCTATCTGGAATTTAAAAATCAGAAGACTCAGAAAGATACGGCGGTGGTTTCTGCATACGTGTGTGCTTTGTGTCAGCTGGCTTATTGTTTGTGGGGGGTCTCTGTAAGTCACCCTGGACACTGGTTAGGCTGCCAGCTTGACCTGGCCTGGGGACCTGCTTGCCTTGGAGGGTAGTTGGCTGCAGCTGTGGGAGGAGGGAGTCTCACCCAGCTCCTCTGGTCCAGCCCTGACTCCACTTCAGCATCACTAATCCTTCAGGCCCTCAGTAGAGTGACTTGTACCTTTTCCAACTTCTGTTTGTGAATAGGAGCCACTGACTAATTGACGTGGGGCACGTCTCTTGAAGGGTGGCTCAGCAGTAGAGAATCCGCCTGCAGTGCATAAGATGCAGGAGACCTGGGTTCGATCCCTGGGTCGGGAAGACCCCCTGGAGGAGGGCATGGCAACCCGCTCCACTATTCTTGCCTGGAGAATCCCATGGACAGAGGAGCCTGGTGGGCTACAGCCCATGGGGTCACAAAGAGTTGGACACGACTGCAGTGAGTGAGCACGCACTGGCACACGTCTCTTGGCGTTGTGAACCTCAGCTTCTTAGTGATACAGTGGCTGATAGCCCCTGTCTGTTTCCTTAGCTGTTGCTGCAGGCGTCACGCGAAACTGACGGCTACAGAGCGGGGATGCTCCCCCCGGGCGCTCGGTCCCGCGGCGGCACCTGGTAACACCTGGAGGCACTTCTGGCTGGCACACCTGGGGGGAGTGGGCACCACTGGCATCAGAGCAGCTGCTAAACGTTCTGCAGAGCGCAGGTCGGCCCCCACAACAAGAGTTAGCTGGTCCAACGTGCTCGCCTCGCCAAGGCTGAGAAACGCTGCTCCGGAGCCGCGAAGATTCATTCACGCAGCGAGCCTTTTACAATACTCACCTTACTTACTAGGCTGCGCTGGGTCTTCGCTGCAGCACTCAGGAACTCTAGTTGTGGCATACACAGTCTTGGGCCTCCCTGGTGGCTCAGACGGTCAGAATCTGCCTGCACTGCAGGAGACCCAGGCTCGATCCCTGGGTCGGGAAGATCCCCTGGAGAAGGGCAGGCAACCCACTCCAGTACTCTTGCCTGGAGAATCCCATGGACAGAGGAGCCTGGCGGGCTACAGTCCATGGGGTTGCACAGAATCTGATACGACTGACTGGCTAACACTTTCACTTGCACTTTGCACACTCTTCGTTGCGGCCTGTGGGACCCTGACTGGGGATGGAACCCGGGCCCCCTACCTTGGGAACACAGAGTCTTAGCCCCTAGACCACCAGGCAGTCCCTGCAAGCCTTTCTGAGCATCTTTCGGTGCTGGGCTCTGATGGGGGAGGAGGGAGGTTGGTGAGGCTGTAAGAACGGGAAGGACCCCGCCCCTCCCTACTGTGGGGCGGGGCAGAGGGTCTGGCAGGTAGCGGGCACTCAGGTTGTTTCTAGCCTCGGTTGGTGGAAGGCGTGGCACGGGGCTGTTTAGGGCCTGCACAGAACGGCGGCGCAGACTAGGCGTAAAGGGCTCGGCGGGGCAGGGGGCCTTTGGGACACTGGATCAGCGATAAGTCAGCTGCTGTGGGTGAGCACAGCCCATGTCGGCAAACAGGTGCTTCCAGTGCCGCCCCGCAGCCGCACCTAGCAGAGCGTTGCTTAGGCAACCAGTTACCATGCTGATGGCAGAAAGCAAACCTCCCTGAACTTCTTGAGGGACCTACAGTTTGGGAAAAAGAAGTGGAGGTGAATTCACTGAGTTTTCTTCTTGACTCATGGCTTTTCCTCAACTAATATTCAGCCCCTCCTCGGCCACTGGGCCTTGGAGATGGGCTGGGAGAGGAGGGGCCAGAGAGGCAGGGGAGGAAGTTCCAGAAGACAGGCGTGTCGGGGGCGGCGGCTCAGGCTTTGAGACAGAAGCACCGGAGCAGCCCTGGCCTCTCCCAGCCTCTTTCCACGACCTGGCTCGGGCTTTCAGACAGAAGCACCCGGAGCACCCTGGCCTCTCCCAGCCTCTTTCCATGACCCTTGGTGCTGCCGCTTCTGGGGGACGAGGCCGCCCTGCTGGTGGTGAAGGCCGTGCCCTCTGGGGCGGGGCTCCGGGGGTGAGGGCACGGCCGCCCAGTGGGGCAGCCCCTCCCGGGCCAGCCTGAGGGAATGTGCTGGAATGGAGGCAAGGGGCGTGTAGGAGACGGTGCCTCCTGTCTCAAGACCCCAGATCCAGAGTCAGGCCTTCCCAGCCCCGGCCGGACCCATCGGCAGGGAGAGCCCTCTCGCTTCTGCACGTCTGCAGCAGAAGGGCTTTAGCTTTTGCTTGCACTTTAAGTCCAATGATAGTAAGGAAGCTCTAGCCATGGAGGCTTCCCGCTGCCCCCAACGCTGTCCTGGGGGGCATTCATTCTGTATTAGTCCCCTTCCCGCCTTATAGCTGGCTCCTGCTGGACTCGAACCCAGGCCAGCTGACTCTGGTCCGGAGGTTGGCAGCCTCCCGGGCGGGAATCCAGTGAACCAGGCCTGCTTACCCTCTCCCATGGGGCAGGAGTTTTGATCCTTCTTGGGTTTGCTGAGCGTTTTGTGCCCCAAGCCTCTGTGCTCACCAGAGGCTTCTGCTTCCGTCCACCCATGATTCAAGATGTTCATCTAGGGACTTCCCTAGGGGCCTAGTGGCTAGGACTTCATGCTCGCAATGCAGGGGGCCCTGAGTTCGATCCCCGGTCAGGGAACTAGGTCCCACATGCTGCAGCTAAGACGTGGCACAACCACATAAATAAATAAGTAAAAAAAAAAAGTCCATCTACTGTGTGCCCCATGTGACCCTGGACAAGTGACTGATCTCTCACAAGCGTGTTTTCCTCTCTGTAAGAGGGGAGACACTTTTGGAAGGCTCACAGGAAATTATTCATCGAGTGGATGAAACATTTAAGAGCCAAAACCCAGGGTTTCTGTTCTCATCCCCTTCATCGTCTAAGGTAGGGATCGGCAGGCTTTCTCTGCAAGGCCAGATAGCAACTGTTTTTAACTTTGCAGACCCTGCTCTCTCTGTCACCACTCCCAGTTTTGCCTTTCTCTCTCCAAAGCCTGCCCAATGTTTTGATAAGCCAATGTGCATGCCCATGTTTCAATAAAACTTTATTTACAAAAGCAGGTGAAGGGCCGGATTTGGCCCAAGGTAGACTGCCGGCCCCTGATCTAAGACCCTGGAGCCGTGATTGTCAGTGTCCTGCAGCAGAAGGTGGAGAAAGGTCCAGCTCCGGTTTGGAGTGACGTGCAAGCTGTCCATGAACACTTTACGGGCAGGGGCTGGTCTCCTTTGAGACCCCCTTCCTGGAATCTCAGGAACACGCCGTTGGGGCAGAGTGCTTGTGGTTAGGTGACCTTTCCCTGGATGACCAGATACTCATGCTGCTCATCAGCTCAGCAGATGTTTCACTAAAACCTGGAAAGTGACTGACACGGACAGTGAGGACGCAGCCGGGGCCAGGCCTGAGCGTGCCGTCCCGCGTTCCGGAAAATTCATCCCCTGCTCGGTCACCGTTTAGTCTACCACCTTGCAGCCGGGACTGTAGAGCCTCCATTCCTACAGAGTTTCATTTAATTCTCACGAGCATGCTGTCATGTCGGGACTGTTACAGCTGTTCCAACTGGCCAAGGGGCAGACAGGCTCGGGAGACAGGGGCATGCAGCTGGAGAGGGCAGGGGTTCAAACCTGAAATGCGTCGACTTGAAAGCCATGTTCCTGCGCACGTCCGTGGCCTGCGCCCCTTTCTGGGCACGCACGCAACTGCCAGGGCCCGGCCCTTCTGCTCAGGCCCCCTCAGAGGCGGCCCCCGCTGTGCCCACGCCCCGCCTCCCTTCTCATGCTGGCAGCTTCCTGGAGCTCCCAGCCCTGCCCAGCCCTGCCCCGCCCTGCCTGGCCTGACTCAGTCTAGCTCTTCCTTGTGGGCTGCCAGGGGCCGCCTCCCGCCCGCCCGCCTGCCCGCCCGGCAGGTCTGGCAGGTGAGTGATTCACGCACCTGGGCCCACTGCACGCCCTGCGCGGGGAGCCAGCGGACGTGACCTCCGGGCTCCGGCCAGCCCAGCCAGCCTCTGCGACGGACGAGACCCTTCCCTGCCGCCGGGGACTGCGCCATCACCTGCGCTCCCTCCTTCCTCGGTCGGAACTGGACTGCACAGAATCCAGGTCAGGATTTCGGGCTGTAAGCATCTCGGCCTCTCGCCGAGTCGGAGCAGGACACTCTGGAGGTCACTGGGTGTGTGTTTTGGTCTCTGCTGTTCTTGACACCCCTGGGCTCCGGGCTCAGGGACACCCCGCCCCCTGGCAGGTGGCGGTGGGGCAGGGAATGGCTGGTGCTGGACTCAGGGAGGAGGACTCTGCTGAAGGCCTCGGTGGACATGACCCTAACCCTCATGGTCATGTTGAGGGGAAGCCTGGCCTGCATGTGTGCGCAGTGGGAACCTTCCCCAGCTCCCTTCTTGGGGTCAGAGTGTGACCCTTGCAGCTGGATCCGACCCAGTTCAAAGGCATCAACTGCCTGCTGGGCAACCTGGGGTCGAAGGGGCGGCAGTGACTGGAGGCCACACCGAGGCCGGGGGCGGCGTAGGGGCCGGATGCGCCCCGGGCAGCGCCTGCTCCCCTGTCCGCGCCCTCGCCCGCCTCATCCCATCCTGGTCACCTTAGCGGGGAGCAAGGCACTGCGCGCAGTTTCACGGGGGCGATTGCATGAGCTCGCAGTTGGAAGCCTTTTAAAGGTCACCCCGGCGGCCTGGCCCCAAGTCTCTGACAGGTGGCCGCTCAGCCCCTGCTCGATGATCTCCAGCTTCGGAGAGCTCACCGCCTTTGGAGGCGGCCTTTCATCTGCGTGCCCGCTGTCCGCCGAGGGCTGGCATCACGCTTGCTGGGCGCTTCCTTTGTGCCAGATGCTTTGCTGAGGGAGTGAGTTACATGGATGAGCTCATTTAGTCTTTCCAACACCCCGTGAGGTAAGTCTTATTATTATCATCCCTGTCCATAGCTGAGGAAACAGGCCCAGAGAGGTTAGGTAACTTACTCAAGGTTTCCCAGCTTCAACAAAGGGAGCTGATGATTTAAAGCCAGACAAGCCTCCTTCTAGAGGCCAGCTGACTCCTCAGCTCCATTTCTTGGCTGTGGCCAGGCGATGAGGAGGCTTCCAGGGCGGGAGTCACGCTGAGCAAGGATGGGGAGGCTGCGGTTTGGCCTGGGGGCTTCAGACGACTGTGGTCTCTCTGGCTGACCTCTCAGGGGAGGGGTGAGGCTCCGAGCGGCGAGGTGACCTACTTGAAGGCTCAGAGATGGCGGAGAGTCAGACCCTCCCCCCGACTTCAACAGAGTGTGCACCTCCCCAGGCCAGCCCAGAAGATCCTGGCATGTCCGGAGGCTCAGGGGCGTCTGCGTGAGCCTGCCTCCCTGGGCTGTGGCCCTGAACCAGAGTCTCCTGAGGCTCATTCGGGGACCACCCTCCCTTCCATCCCCCTGAGCACGGAGCTCCCGGGCATCAGTGCCACCCGCCCCCCCAGCTGGCTCTCCTCAGGCACCGGGACGTTAGGGGCTTCCGGGTGCGATCGGCCCTGCCCCATTCCTGTCCCCCCCACCTAGAAGTGGGGGAGAGGCCCCGGTGTCTCCTTTCAGGGCCGGGACAGTCACATGGGGACGAGGTCCAGGTTAACTCCTTCTGTCCTCCCCGCCGGGCCACGATAATGATGGCCACAGCAGTACTGACTCCTGGGCCTGCCGCCGCGGCGCCATCTCCACCTATCCGACACTTACCAGGTGCTAAGCCCTGAGTCAGGTAGCCCCCATGTCCTAGCTTGTTCAGGTCTGAAAACCCCCATTTGACAGATGAGGAAGCTGAGGCCTTGGGAGGGGAAGTCACTTGCCCAGGGTTGCACAGCTGACCAGTGGCACGGAGATCAACAGCAGAAAGTGGAAAGCTCTTATCCTCCAAAGTTGCGTGCTGAGTTCACCAGGCAGCCAGGGCCAGGGTCCAGCGCGGTCGACTTCAGATTTCCAGCTTCTCCCGCGTGGCACCTCTGGGCTGTGCTGTGCTGTGGCAGAGCTCGAGAGCCAGGAGTTCTGGTTGTGTTCTGCTTCTGAATAGTGCAGACCTGGGCGAGCCCCCCAGCCTCTGGGGGCCCGGGCACCCCTCCCTGGGGACAGGAGCTGGTCACGTCTTTCCTGTGAACTCGCTGAGGACTGTGGGCTGTAGTCACGGCTGAGAAAGCCTTGCACACCTGGACACAGGGAGTTCCTTGGTGGTGAGGATTCGGGGCTTTCACTGCCCGGCCCCGGTTCCGTCCCTGCTCAGGGAACTGAGGTCCCTCAAGCTGCACAGCATGGCCACAAACAAACAAAAAACGAAACAAAAAAGCAAACCTTGACCCAATGCACATGCAGAGAGTGAGTGTGAGGAGAGGTGATTCCCTCAGCTGCTTCTCCCGGCCGCACTGTGCCTGGGGCAGCCTCGACGCTGAGTTCCCACGGCCGCCTTGGGGTGCAGAGCACAGGCCGGCTCTGCGGCAGGGGAGCCGAGACTCAGGGCCGTGAAGCCACAGGCCTAGCAGGCGGGGCAGCAGGGTTTTGTTCCAGAAGCGAGCCCCCCATCACGATGAGAGGCAGCTCCTGGGGAGGGGGATCTCCCAGGGTGCACTCAGGCCTCTCCCGTTGGCCCTTCGACCTTTCAGCAGAATGAGGGGGACCGCCCTCCCCCATCCTTCCTGCTCTCAGGGACAGAGGCGGCCCTTGTTCCAAGGGGACAGGAGAGGAGGGAGCTCTCCTGAGTCTTCTGAACCTGCCCTGCAAGGAGCCCTGATCCCGCCTCCTGGCCTGGCTCAGCCCCTGCAGAGAGCTGGGAGGGGGGCCGTGGGGTTGGGTTGCCTTCAGCCCACTTCCTCCCTCCCCACCTTTCCCATCCTCTGCTTTTCCTCCTGAGTGGTGTCGTCATTACATCTGATAAGCAGCCCTCCGTTCTATCCGATAAGAGGGGTTCCAAGGCCCTGGCTTGTTTGAGACCGCTAGGGTGGCGGGGGGGGCGCCCCAGGCTGGGAGCCAGGAGGTGGCCGCCGCACGGACTCCACTCATCAGGCCCGGAGCCGCCTTGAGCAAAGCTTTTACCCTCTCTGGGCCTCGGTTTCCCCTTCGGTGAAAGGAGGGGTTTGGCTTGGAACATCCTGCAGGGCCCTTCCAGCCGGAAAGGCTCTCACTTGCTTGAACGGGGGCCCTGAGGGGCCGTCCAAGCTTCCTGCCAGATCTCCCCAGGACCCGCGTGGTCCAGGGAGCACGTGGACATGGGGGCTGTTCGCTTCTGATACAAGGAGGACCCGAATGCGTGTGTGCGCGCTAAGTCGCTCAGTCGTGTCCGACTCTTCGCGACCCCAGGGTCTGCAGCACGCCAGGCCTCGCTGTCCATCACTATCTCCCGGAGCTGGCTCAAGCTCATGTCCTTTGTGTCGGTGATGCCGTCCAGCCATCTCATCCTCTGCCACCCCCTTCTCCTCCTGCGCCCGATCCCTCCCAGCATCAGGGTCTTTCCCAGCGAGTCAGCCCTTGGCATCAGGTTGGTTATATGTGTACACGCAGCTGATTCGCTTTATGTGCCGCAGAAACTAACCCGCAGTGTGAGGCTGTTCTGTGCGCCGTGCTTCTTCGCTCAGTCGCGTCCGACTCCTTGCGGCCCTGTGGACTGTGGCCCACCAGGCTCCTCTGTCCATGGGATTCTCCAGGCAAGAGTACCGGAGTGGGTTGGCATTTCCTCCTCCAGGGGATCTTCCTGACCCAGGGATCGAACCTGCATCTCTTGCGTCTCTTGCATTGGCAGGCGGGTTCTTTACCACTAGCGCCACCTGGGAAGCCCGCTGAGGACAGGAGTGCACTCCGTCGAAACCCTCTCCCACTCTGTCCCGCTGAATTTCTGGAATAATCCCAGGGTACCAATGTTTGTCTGACCACAGGGGAGAGGCGGCCTGAGGCTCTTCCCATCTTGTTGTTTGTAGAAAAAGTCTGTCCTTTGGGGTGAGAAATTGGGTTCAAATCCTAGCAACATCCCTCCTGACGGTGTGACCTGGGGCGAGCTGCACCGTCTCAGCTGTCGCATCTGAAGAGAAAGACGGGAACACTGAGCTCACTGAGACCTCGCGAGGGCGGTGAGTTCCCCCAGGCGGAGCACTTGACCCGCGAAGAGCCAATACTCACTCAAAGGGCGCACCTGTTCCTGGCACCACAGCCGTCTGGCGCCTCTTGGCTCCAGAATGACAAGACGCCTCGGGGCGCTTCCGGGACCTCGATGCCGCATTCCCTGCAGATGGGCAGGTGTCTCCAGCTGTGACAGCGTGATGAGGCCCTCCTTCTGGTCTTCCTCTTCCTCCTTTTTCAGACGGGCAGGTGTCTCCAGGTGTGACAGCGTGATAAGGCCCTCCTTCTGGTCTTCCTCTTCCTCCTTTTTAGGGCGCTTCCGGGACCTCGATGCCGCATTCCCTGCAGATGGGCAGGTGTCTCCAGCTGTGACAGCGTGATGAGGCCCTCCTTCTGGTCTTCCTCTTCCTCCTTTTTCAGACGGGCAGGTGTCTCCAGGTGTGACAGCGTGATAAGGCCCTCCTTCTGGTCTTCCTCTTCCTCCTTTTTTTTTTTTTTGTATTTGTTATTGGAGTAGAATTGTTTTGTGGCCTTTTCATAATGTTCATGGTGTTCTCACGGCAAGAACATTGCAGTGATTTGCCATTTCCACCTCCAGTAGACCACGGTTTGTCAGAACTCTTCACTGTGACCAGTCCGCTCGTGCACAGCATGGCTCAGAGCTTCGTCGAGTTACGCAAGCCCCTTCACTACGACAGAGCTGTGATCCACGAAGGGTCATGAAAGGTAAGAGAAGCTACGGCAAACCTTGAGAGTGTATTAAAACGCAGAAACCTCACTTTGCCAACGAAGGTCCGTATAGTCGAAGCTAACGTTTTTTTCCAGTAGTCACGTACGGATGTGAGAGTTGGATCATAAAGAAGGCAGAGCACCAAAGAATTGGTGCTTTTGAACTGTGGTGTTGGAAAAGACTCTTGAGAGTCCCTTGGACTGCAAGGAGATCCAACCAGTCCATCCTAAAGGAGATCAGTCCTGAGTGTTCACTGGAAGGACTGATGCTGAAGCTGACACTCCAATACTTTGGCCGCTTGCTGTAAAGAGCCGACTCATTGAAAAAGACCCTGATGCTGTGAAAGACTGAAGGCAGGAGGAGAAGGGGACGACAGAGGATGAGATGGCTGGATGGCATCACCGACTCCATGGACGTGGGTTTGAGCAGGCTCCAGGAGATGGTGGAGGACAGAGAGCCTGGCGTACTGAATCCAGGGAGTTGCAAAGAGTCTGACATGACTGAGCAACTGAACAACCACATAACTGTTTGCGATGTTGTGCTCGTTGCTGCTGTATGACGGAGTGAATCGGCCACACGCACGCACAGATCCCCTCCCTCCCCCCTCCCCGCTCTAGGTCATCACAGGGCACCACGCCGAGCTCCCCGTACTTGCAGCAGCTCCCCACTAGCTGTCTATTCCACACACGGTCGAGGCCACTTTCCAGCTCATCCCCCCCTCCCCTTCCCCGTTGAGTTCCTCTTCCTCTTTCTTAAAGCCGCTCTGGAAACTACAAAACTGCGTAATAGCGGGGAGGGGGCAGCCTGCTGCAGGGACAGCCCACGTGCGCTGACTCAAAAGACCGATCAGCATTCACAAGGTATGCGGATCTGTGGGTCAGGATGAGATCTCAGTTAACCAGCGAGCAAGCCACCTACAGCTCAAGGCTCCTGGAGGGGGCTCCTGAATTCTGAAGACAGCACCAGGGCGAGGGTTGGGGCCGCCTTCGCTCAGACCCCAGGGTCTGGCCCAGCTCTGTTCCTCGGCTCAGCCCTGGAGCCACAGGGCGGGCAGCTTACTGCAGAGGGCACACTGCGTGGCGGTCCCTGACTCAGAGACACGGGCTTGGGGATGGAGCAGATGGAATTTCCTGGCCGTTGGTGGCTTCTGGGAAAGGGGGAACGTGCCTCATCAGTTCAGATAGTCGCTCAGTCGTGTCCGACTCTTTGCAACCCCATGGACTGCAGCACGCCAGGCTTCCCTGGCTGCTATCTCAAAACTCATTACCGAAAAGATATTTTTTCCCCCTTCCCCTAAAGATCAGCATATTCTTCTCCGCTTTTCCTGGAATCCTGGCAGGGGATTTTCCAGTTAGCAGAAAAAACACATCCACCTTCCTCCTGCTTCACTGAGGGGTGAGCGGCCGGAAGTGGGAGAGTCATTGTCCTTAGCTCTTCTCTGGCTCATCAGCTGTATTCATCCCTCCACCGTCCCTCCATCCCTCCATCCATCCAAGACTGCTTCCTGAGCCTCTCTGTGCTGGACACTGCATTCTGGAGATACAAAGCTGCAAAACAGGCATCCTACCCTTAGGGAGAGGATGGTACGGCAGGGGTGACAGACGGTTTAGAGAATTCAGGACCTGGGGAGCTATGGCCTTATCTGCTCATCAGTTTCCCTGTCTGTTGCATGGGGCGATCGCAGTCCCTACCTCCGGGTATTACTGTGGCGCTCTCTGAGATGACACACGCAAAGAGCTGGCCCAGTGCCGGGCATGGAGTAAGATGCTCAGTAAGCGTTAACCGTGAGAACGATGCTCATGAGCGTGATGAAGGCAGTGATGACTAAGCTCACGGAAACAGTGCCTGGCACTCACGTGAGCAACTGTGCACATCCGTGAGCTGCTCGAGGCAGGCTGGCTTTCCTTGGTGGCAGCAGCAGGGAGCAGGGGAAGGTAAGCAAGGTCAGGACCCAAGCCAGCTTCTCAGGGTGGGGCAGCCCATGAGTTAGTCATCTCAACAAAGGAGCCATAGACGCTGGCCATGCCATCCGGTGGCGGGGGCTGGGGGGTGGGGGTGAGGGCTTCTCCGCGAGCTTGAGCCGGTGCAATTGCCTGTCTGGTTGGTCCAGTTAGGAGTTGCTTGTGAAGCACCTTACGGTGAAATCAGCCATGAGACCAGGAGCTGGAGACTGCCTCTGCAGGGCTGGGGCAGACTGTCTGGAAAGCTCCCAGAAGCTGAAAGGGGCCGGGGCAGCCAGGGCAGCAGAGGCGGGGATGAACCTCAGCACTGAGGGCTTGGCGGGGGGTTGCTGTGGATGCTGTCCCAGGGAGGGCAGCCAGAGATGGTCAGGGGGTCCCGGGGGTCCCCACGGGGCTGACGGGGGCTGAAGATGGCAGTCTTACTCACTACTGTACCCCCAGCTCCCGGAGCAGAGGCAAGAAAATTTTAGGCACCTAACTGGGGAGCAGAGTCGAGTGCACGCCGTATGATCAGGCCACCCAGGATGGCTGCTGTCTGGCTCTCCGAACATCCCTGGCTTGACCCGCCCCTGCTTCTGCTACCCCCTACTCACACAACTGACTTTCCTCTCACTCACAGAACCTACATACCCGTCCCCTGGCCCAGTTAGTGGCTGTCCTAATCTTCAGATCAGAACATCTCCACCATCGTTGAGCAAAGAAACTGAGGCTCAGAAAGGGGAAAAGGCCCTGGCAAAGGGGCAGGAGGGGCGTGATGCTCTGCTGGTTTCTGGGTCACCGGTGAGCCATCCTGACATCGGTTCCCCACTAACTAGGAGCCTCTCCCTCCCAATCCCCGGGGAGCGATGCCGTCGGCCGCACACGGCGGGGTGCTACTCCAGGATCCTGCCTCAGACGGCTGAGATCGCCCATCTATTAAGCCGTTAATGTTTGTCACTGACTCTGGGCTCTTTCTCTGGTCTTGAGGCTGGGCTGGTACGGGGCTTCCCAGCCTGTGGGGTGCAGCCCAACACGCGCCACGACTGTTGGATGGTCTGGTTTAACCACCAAGCGGGTTTGCCCATACATAGGGAGCAGTGGTCCTGGAACCCATAGAAGTGGGTCAAACCCTAGCACCCTACTTACCAGCTCTGTGGGGCCGTGAACAAGGCATTCCCCTTTCTGAGCTTCAGTTTCTTCATCAGCAAGACAAGAATTGCGGTATCAGCCTTGAGGGTTGCCAGGTAGACAGGAGATGGTGAAGGGATTTAGAAGTGACGGCTGTTGTCATCTTCCACGCATCTGGAGTGACATCCAGAGCTGTGAGTTAGGATCGTGGGACTGGGCTGGTGGGGATGGAGTGTCTGCTGAACCCCGCATTATGAAGTCTTGGGGAGGTGTGGTAGCTGGAGTCGGGTGGACCCAGAAGCCATCGCTCGCTTGCTGTGCGACCTTGGGTGGGTTGCCTACCTTGCTGGGCCTAAGTTCCTCATGTGAAAAAAAGGGGACCTTGAAAGCAGCTATTCTAGAGCGTTCTTGCAAGAGTAATTGGGGTCATATGTGAAAGGCACAGGGCCTGGCATAACTCGGTAAAGGGGGATTTCCTGCTCTGTAAAGGGAGCTAGCTTTATCACTGGTGGCGTTACTGGGGGAGTGGGGTGAAGGGGCTTGACGACCGTGAATGCGAGGCACATGAGGGGCTCTGGTCTCCCCTGAGGGAGGGCCTGGGGTCCGTCCCTGATGTATCAGGAGTCTCAGCCCGCTATGTCTCTGCTGACAGATGGGAAGGTGGCAGAGCCGTCCTGTGAAGGCTCTGAGGTCCCAGAAGATGTCCGCTTCCAGGCAAAACCCTGAGAAACGCATTGGACTTCATCTCTTGGGGGATCTTAGCCTGAGCCCACAGGGAATGGGGCAAGGAGCAGATTTTGAATTTAAACCCCAGCTCCTCCACTCTGCCACGCTGTGACCCTGGGCGAGTCACTTAACCTCTCTCGGTCGATGTCGGTATTCACGGAACCGGACAAAGCCACCTTCCTTGCAGGGTTCCCTGGAGGCCGAGCACACAGTGGGTTCTCTGTAAAAGGGAGTGATTTGTGCAGGCTCCACAGAGGGCGAGGGAGTAGATGTTAATGAACGCTGGGGCTGGTCCAAAAATCCAGTCTATGAAGCTCCTGCCTGCAGCTTCTGTTGCGTTGCTAATGGGAGTTTATGTGAAGGACACAGAGGGATAAGGGCCCATTGTTCCGAGTGGGGATGGTTTTATGACTCTTAGAAAGCGTCTTTCATCTGGGAGCCCAGGGAGCGTATGGAACCTCCCAGCCCTGGGTGGTGAGGCTGGGGGATGCTGAGGCCCTGGGGCCGGTGCCAGGCCACAGCCATGGTCAGGCCCTCCTGCTGGCACGGGCCGAGGCCTCCCCGGAGTGTCACCGCGGCCTGTGGCTGCCAGCTGCCACGCCTCCCTTTGCCCAGGCCCGGGACCGTCTCCCCTGGAGACCTGCTGTCTGGCCCCCGGTCCGCAGCCCGGTCTGCTCGGCAAGGCTGGAGGCTCACAGGTCTGTGGGTTTCCCTCCCTGTTCCCTCCATCAGCGGCCGGCGCCACAGCCTCTTCATGCTGATGGCAGCTTCGAGAATAGGCCCTGGACTGTGTCTGCTGTCAGCTGACCGGCACCTCTCCCGGCCTGGAAGGCTCGCCTGGCCCCCAAGCGCTGGGCAGGGGCAGTAACCTGATGCCAGGAAGCAAAGACCTTGTCTCTCTGTCCTTTCCAACTCCTTGGCCGGGGCCCAAGCAGAGAAACCCAGCCTCCCCTTGGCTCAACAGACAGCCCCGCGCTGTGTCTACTTCTACCCTGCGGAGGCTGCAGACAGCTCGGCAAGTGGGTGACGCTGGCTGCCCAGCTTAGAGCTGCGGGCACACGGGGTCTGTGGGGTCTGGACTGATGGGCGGAGGGTCTTTATGTGTTTCTAGGTGCCTTTGATGGCCCGGGCTGGCACTTCCCCCTTTTGGGCGATGAAGGAAGGCTAGAGCAGGATGTTTAGATATGCGAATGGTCCCAGAATCCCCGCTCATCCTGCAGCAAGACAGTGGCCGTAGGCTGTGGGCACCAGCCTCCTTTTATGGTTGGACTAAAAATCCACTCAGGTAAGTGCAAGTGAAGTGTGTGTGGGGGTCTCTGTAACGACCCAGCAGCCACCGGGATGGACACTGAAGGCTAGGACAGAATACCAGTGTGCCTGTTTCCTCATCCCTGCTTTACGGCGTTGCTGTGAGGCTGAAGCGAGTTGACACATGGTGACCGATTAACAGAGGCCACTAGAGAGTGTTATGGAGTCCGCTGCTTTTGCCAGGGCGAGACGATCTCTGTCTCCCTGTCTTTTTCTCCAACTTTACTCTTTTTTTTTTTTGCCTTTGCTGTGGCGTTTCTGGTCTCCCAGAGCCTCAGCTTGAATTTGGCAGCGTGAACGCTGGCCCGGCTCTGCCCCGCTTTCAGGCTCAGCGCCCTGCGGTCATTTGACTGACTCGGGCTCTCAGCTCCGCAGTTGGGAATTCCTGGGTGAAGTGAGCTGATTGGCCCCGCTTTGGTCAGCTGTTGACCCTTTGGTCCAATCAGGTGCTCCGGGAAGGAGGCGGGAGCTGTCCCGGCACGTGGATGCGCATGTGTCCTGCCGCATGGAATCCAGCCTCTTCGGAGGCTGAGTTGTAAATTTTTATGTGAGTTGTAAATGTTTGGCAGGAATATCATGAAGTGGTGGTGTGTCTTTTTCACTGAATCACATCAGGAGCCTTATGATGTCCAAATGTCCCCAGACTGGTCATGTTAACCCAATCAGACCGCTGGGTGAGGAGGTGCCTGCCCAGTTTCTCTGCCGTAAAGTTGCTCTTTCCCTCTTTGCAGTTAGTAAGTATTTAATGGGAAAGTACTCTGAGTATGCAAATAGCATTCCTAGCTTTCAATTTATTCATTTATTACATCAGTGTGGACTCTTGGTTTCCTGCTGTATTTAGTAGAATATGAATCATTACAATCATTACTTATTTCGATGCTTAAATTACCCTTGGTTTGGCTAGTGGAGGTCCGTCTAGTCAAGGCTATGGTTTTTCCTGTGGTCATGTATGGATGTGAGAGTTGGACTGTGAAGAAAGCTGAGCGCCAAAGAATTGATGCATTTGAACTGTGGTGTTGGAGAAGACTCTTGAGAGTCCCTTGGACTGCAAGGAGATCCAACCAGTCCATCCTAAAGGAAATCAGTCCTGAATGTTCATTGGAAAGACTGATGTTGAAGCTGAAGCTCCAATACTTCGACCACCTGATGCGAAGAACTGACTCATTGGAAAAGACCCCGATGCTGGGAGGGATTAGGGGCAGGAAGAGAAGGGGACGACAGAGGATTAGACACTGGATGGCATCACCGACTCGATGGACATGAGTTTGAGTGAACTCCGGAAGCTGGCGATGGACAGGGAGGCCTGGCGTGCTGCAGTCCATCGGTCGCAGAGTCAGGCACGACTGAGCGCCTGAGCTGAACTGACTAAGTGGAGCTTGGCTAGTGGAGCCTCTTTTGAGTCGGTTTCTGTGGCCTTTTGCTGGGTTTCCATCACTTGTTGAGCAATTTATTAATTTCTGGCCCAACAGTATGTTTCAGGCACAGCTTGTTCTCCCCTGGAGTCAGTCATCTCTCCGAGGAGCTCGGGTCTCTTTCAGCAGAGAGTGCTCTTTGGAATCCATGACCTGGCTGCAAAGCGTGCTCGTTGCGACTGGGTATCCCTGCTCCCAGGCTCCTTCAGGGGACAGAGCTCTGGACTCCCCCCGAAATCTCCAATTCCAGTCCAACACTGCAGAATCCATTGTACTTCTCTCCCTTTTCATGTTTGTCATTCCTTGAAACAGGGTTTGAAGTTTGAACTCTTGACCATCACTGCACTAGGCTGTCTCTCGTCTCTCATGCTTATGATACTGTGGTGTCAAATAGCATATGTATCTAAATCTGTCAGTGAGATGTTGAAAAATCTGCTAGACTGTGTTAGATCAACCCTTTAAAATCCTACGGGATTCAGTTCGGTTCAGTTCAGTCACTCAGTCATGTTCGACTCTTTGCAACTCCGTGGACTGCAGCACACCAGGCTTCCCTGTCCTTCACCAACTCCTGGAGCTCACTCAAACTCATGTCCATCAAGTCAATGATGCCATCCAGCCATCTCATCCTCTGTCGTCCCCTTCTTCTCCTGCCCTCAATCTTTCCCAGCATCAGGGTCTTTTCCAATGAGTCAGTTCTTCACATCAGGTGGCCAAAGTATTGGAGTTTCAGCTTCAGCATCAGTCCTTCCAATGAATATTCCGGATTCCTTTAGGATGGACTGGTTGGATCTCCTTGCTGTCCAAGGGACTCTCAAGAGTCTTCTCCAACACCCTAGTTCAAAAGCATCAAGTCTTCTGGGCTCAGCTTTCTTTATAGCTGAACTCTCACATCCATACATGACCACAGGAAAAACCATAGGTTTGACTAGACGGACCTTTGTTGGCAAGGTAATGTCTCTGTTTTCTAATATGCTGTTTAGTTTGGTCATAACTTTTCTTCCAAGGAGCAAGCATCTTTTAATTTCATGGCTGCAGTCACCATCTGCAGTGATTTTGGAGAACCAGAAAAGAAAGTCTCTCACTGTTTCCATTGTTTCCCCATCTATTTGCCATGAAGTGATGGGACCAGATGCCATGACCTTCGTTTTCTGAATGTTGAGCTTTAAGCCAACTTTTTCACTCTCCTCTTTCACTTTCATCAAGAGGCTCTTTAGTTCTTCTTCACTTTCTGCCATAAGGGTGGTGTCATCTGCATAACTGAGATTATTGATATTTCTCCCGGCAATCTTGATTCCAGCTTGTGCTTCATCCAGCCTGGCATTTTGTACGATGTACTCTGCATAGAAGTTAAATAAGCAAGGTGACAATATACAGCTTTGACATACTCCTTTCCTGATTTGAAACCCATCTGTTGTTCCATGTCCATTTCTAGTTGCTTCTTGACCTGCATGGAGAAGGCAATGGCACCCACTCCAGTACTCTTGCCTGGAAACTCCCATGGACGGAGGAGCCTGGTGGGCTGCAGTCCATGGGGTCACTGAGTCAGACACGACTGAGTGACTTCACTTTCACTTTTCACTTTCATGCATTGGAAAAGGAAATGGCAACCCACTCCAGTGTTCTTGCCTGGAGACTCCCAGGGATGGGGGAGCCCAGTGGGCTGCCGTCTGTGGGGTCGCACAGAGTCGGACACGACTGAAGCGACTCAGCAGCAGCAGCAGCAGCTTGACCTGCATACAGATTTTTCGGGAGGCAGGTCGGGTGGTCTGGTAGTCCCATCTCTGTAAGAATCCCTCCCCGCCCCGCCATCTCTCTAAGATAGAAAGGAACGAAAGGACTATTGTGCTTTTACAGGCACTGGGGCTGATGGAGGAGGCTGAGGGTCCTATGGAGAGTGGGGGGCAGCGCCCCGTGCTGTGTCCAGCCCCCTGGACGTGGGTGTCCATCACCCCCAGCGGTTGTTTTGGGAGAACTTTGAGACTACATCCCTAAGAAAAGAGCTACTCAAACTGTCCTCTCCCTTACACCAGGGGCCATAACGTGGTAGCTCAGGAAAGTCATTCCTTCTCTACCCGAGCCCCCAGAACCACCTCCAGCTGTGGCTATGCCTTTGACTTCAGCGTGTGTGCGTGCCAAGTCGCTTCAGTCATGTCCAACTCTTTGCGACAACTCTTTGTCGCCCACCAGGCTCCTCTGTCCTTGGGATTCTCCAGGCAAGAATACTGGAGTTGGTTGCCATGCCCTCTTCCAGGGGGTCTTCCCCACCCAGGGAACAGACTGGCATCTCTTATGTCTCCTGCACTGGCGCCACCTGGGAAGCCCCACCTCAGGTTTTTTCTCCACAAATGCGGGTCTTGCCTTGCAAGGAAACTAGAAGGCAGTGAGGGGACGGCTCAGTGCCTCCCAGCTCCCTTCAAAATGCCTGTCCTACTCAACAGGGACAGCAGTGTTATGGAAAGAGGTTTCATTTTGGTAAGATAGACCCCATCGTCCTCATTCGTAATCAAAATGTGGCCCAGCATCTCTTAGAGAAGCGCCTGAGAGCGGCTTGCTGGCATGGGGAATAAGGGCTAGTTGCTTCACGCACGCTTTCTCGTTTATGCTGCCTGCGCCAGGGTGGCATCTAGGCTTGGGAAGTCCACTTTCCCACCTACCCATTTCTTTTCTGATCTGCTACGAGGCTGGGCTGAGGGCAGTAGGGCCGGGCTGGGAGGCAGGGGCAGGGGCCCCGGGTGCTCATCCTCGCTGTGTCATCAGTTTGCTAAGCAACCGTGGCCAGGCCGCTGAGCTTCTCTGGCCAACAGAAGGCAGCGCTGGGCCCTGGTCCTCCCCGCCTCCCCGCTCGGCAGTGGCGCGCAGGGAGAAGAGGAGTCCCAGTCCCCCCCAGATGGAGCATCCGTGATTACGCTTACACAATGGATCCTGCACCACCAGAATGCTCGGCGAGTGTGAAATTTTGGTTAATTGAATGTTCTGGGACATGGAAACAGTCCCAGAAATCCTTTTTGTTCCTTTTGTGGCTATTGAAAGCCACTTGCTCATCTATTTAGCAAATATTTGCCTCGTGCTTCTGCTCCATCGGGCTCTGTCCCAGGTGCTGGGGACTCCAGCCTGAGTGAGGCAGCAGCGTCCCCGCTCCTGAGGACTCACACGCCAGGGGAGGCCACCAGGCAAATCCCACACAAAACACTGCAGGAGGGCGAGGGGGAGACTGTAGGGCGCGACGGGAGCCCAGGAGCCCCGTCTCGGGCTCTGGAGAGCAGATCCTTGAGAAGGTGTGGTCTATGTGGAGAGCATCCAAAAGCCACAGTGTCTTGCGGGGCAGGGGCGGAGGGGATGTGGTGTGGAACAGTGACGGCATTCCAGGCAGAAGGAACGAAGGCAAAGGCCCAGGGAGATGCGTGCACCTTCGTTTATGCTGCGGAGCTCGGCGTGGGAAGTTGGGCAGGTGGGAGAGAAGGGGTGTGCACGTGTCAGGGCAGGATGCCGAGGACAGCAAGAATGCGGGAGAACTGGCCTGGCCCGCGCCTGCCTGGTGGCTCAGCTGGTGAAGAACCTGCCTGTGGCGCAGACCCGGGTTCGATCCCTGGGTCGGGAAGATCCCCTGGAGAAGGAAATGGCAACCCACTCCAGTATTCTTACCTGGAGAATCCCATGGACAGAGGAGCCTGGTGGGCTGCAGTCCAGGGGGTCGCAAAGAGCTGGGCACATCTGAGCGACTACTTCTGGGGCCTGGCCTGGCCTGGAAGGGGAGGGCTGCGGGCTCATTTATTCTCGGGTATGTGTTTCCGTGTTGTGATTGTCTTCTCATATAAGGAGAATATAGAGAGAAAATGAAATGAAAACACTAAATCACAGAGGGGGTCAGGTCAGAAGGGTGACAGGGCTGGGAGGGACGGTGACAAGTGGAAGAACACAGCTCTTTCTATGGGGCCCCAGCCCTTGCGGGCCTGCAGAGTGTGGCCCGGGGGGCCAGGCATCAGCAGATCTTCAGATGTGTATGGGAAATCTCTCAATTGTTAAATGCTGGGAGCTAATTAACAATAATAACAAAATCACTGTGGGCAAAACAAAATGCTTCTGTAGGCTGCAGTTGTTCTGCGAGCTGGTAGACTGCAATGCTGGCTCCAGAAGGTTCTACTGATAAGGGTCTGAGGGTGCTCACTTGGTGTGCTTCTAACCTCTGCTGGGTTTTGGGGACACAATGGGAGCCTGAGGTGTGGCCTCCACCCCCAAGCTTGGATCATAGCTCCCCTCAAGACAGTTCAACTGCCCCGGAGACAGTTCAAGTCAGTACCTGCCCAGAATCAACTTACAGAAACAAAAGTGCGAACGGAAGAGACTCACCAGAGGGAGAAGTGCTGCAGAGCCCAGGGGGAGAGGCGCTTGGGGAACAGGGCCATGCGGAGCGGCGTCCTGGAGATGCTGGGCCTTCTCTTAGATCTGGGAAGAGGGCAGGCTTCCGTGCAGCCAAACATGGGACAGGTATTCCAGACCAGAGGACTCAAGAGGGCTCAGGCCCAGGAGGGAATCAAGCCAGCCAGGGAGGGGGTTGGAATAGGTCTGAACGGTTGTGGATGCAGGTCCGGGGGCTCGTACTGGTTCTTTCTGTGCCAGCAGAATCCGAACGTCTAAATTCTGGTCCAGGGCTTCATGCCATGAGCTCTGAGGTCACCTGATAGACACGTGAAGATGTGCTTGCTGCTTTTCTCGCATTCCGGAAGCCTTCCTCCATTGTTTCTTTGTCCCAGGAATGGACAATCCAGAAGTGCAGGGGCCTTGCCTGTTTCGCTCCATGACGTCTCCTGTGTGCCTAGAATGACGTCTGGAAGCATAATAGTGTTAGTTGCTCAGTCGTGTCCAACTCTTTGCAACCCCATGGACTGCAGCCTGCCAGGCTCCTCTGTCCATGGGATTCTCCAGGCAAGAATACTGGCGTCGGTAGCCATTCCCTTCTCCAGGGGATCTTACGGACCCAGGCTCTCCTGCATCTCAGGTGGATTCCTTACCATCTGACCTACCGAGGAAGCCCGGAACATAGTAAGTGCTCAACAAATATTAACTGGCTACACACTCTGAGCCGTGCTGCCTGAGGCCTGGGGGTTGGGATGGCTCTGTGAACAGCTCTTAAGACAAGCTCTGTGGGGTTTATGTTCTCGTGTGGAGATGGACAATAAACAAGCGACCCCAACAAGGACGAAGATGATTTCAGAGAGCGCGGGCTGGTGTGGGCTGCCTCGCTGACTGCAGAGGCCTGTTATCCGTGTCTCCTCCTTGTTGAGGGGGCAGGGCCGCGGTCTCTCTAGTTCCTTGTTTCATTCCTGGCCCCTAAGACTGGTGCCTGCCAAACAGGCAGTATTTAAAAGAAAAAAATGGTGTTTTTTTTTTTTTTTCTGGTTGCTTGAATGAATAAACACAGGCCAACACAGACTCCAGCCTGCATAACACCTGTGCCCTTTGGAGGCTGCAAAACTCATCATTATCAACCCGAGTAATTGCTGATAAGCCTGAGTGTGAATTTCTTTGCAAATAGGGACGTAGCAGGGCAGTGTTTAACAACAACAGGGATAATCTTAATTAATGGCCTGATAACTGTAATTAATTGCATCATANTTGGAGGCTGCAAAACTCATCATTATCAACCCGAGTAATTGCTGATAAGCCTGAGTGTGAATTTCTTTGCAAATAGGGACGTAGCAGGGCAGTGTTTAACAACAACAGGGATAATCTTAATTAATGGCCTGATAACTGTAATTAATTGCATCATATCCGGAGGTGTCTTTGGATTTCTGAGGGGGAGTAACTAGTGTTTGGCAGCTTTGGGAGCTGGAAGGGAGCGGTGTGCTAGGATCTCGGGTCTACCACTTCCTTGCTGGGTGGGCTTTGCCAAGTCACAGCTCTAAGCCGCGATTTTCTCATCGGGAAAATGGAGCCACATGGCAGGCTGGATGCTAAGCTCAGAGCCCTCACCGCCTGCCGCTGCCAGTGTTGTGGTCCTGAGGCTGTTACCAGAAACGTGTGCAGGGCTGGTGGGAGCCCTCAGGAGGCCCCTCTGCGGCTGAGACCGGATGGGGGCCTTCGCAGGTCTGCCTTTTCGTCCGGGGCCAGCCCGGGCATCCTCGCCCCTGGGGGAGAGCCCGGGGCAGACTCCTGCAAGGAGGAGAAGCCAGAATGGGCGCGCGGGCCCGCCTGGCAGGCCTGGCGGGGCGAGGGGGCGCGCGGTGCGTGTGTATAAGAGACAGCTGCAGGA
>SJYT01012361.1:607612-626368 GCA_006410635.1 Cephalophus harveyi
GTGGGGCCGGCGGGGGCGGGGGGGGTCTCAGGGGGGAGGGGGCTGGGGGGCCTGGCTGTGTATTACTGATGCCAGGAAGAGACCTCCTCCTGGGGCGGGGAGGCATGGGGAGGAGGCCCCAGGCCTGGTCGCGTGGGGCGGCTGTCTCGGCTCTCGGGAGCCTTGCTTTGCCCCACCGGTGAGGCAGGGATGATCTTAAACGTTCTTCCCAGGGAGTGAAAGAAATACACGGCGTCTGCTGAATGCGCCAGGCAGCGCGCATTGTCTTCTTTTGGCTCTCTGTGGCAATCTTTTAGGTTTGTAGGGCTATTATCTCCATTTTACAGATGGGGCAGCTGAAGATCAGAGAGGGTGAGTAATTTGCCCAAAGTCACACAGCTCAGCGGTGATGGAACGTAAACCTTGGTGTGCCTGGGTCTGAAGCCTCCCCTGGAAACCCCTCTGGGCCATGTCAGACTTCCTTGGCAAATCCCCTGATGGGGTCCCGAGGGGCTTCTGCTTTCTGGCCACCCCACTTTGGGGGCACCCGAAATCTGGCCCAGCCCCTCAAGCTTTATCACAGGGCCTCGGCGCCCCAGTGGCCTGAAGCCCCTGGGTCAGCATTTCATGAGCTTCCCAGGTGCTCAGTGGCAAAGAATCTGCCTGCCAATGCAGGAGACACGGGTTCAGTCCCTGGGTGGGGAAGATCCCCTGGAGAAGGGAATGGCAACCCACGCCAGTATTCTTGCCTGGGAAATCCCGTGGACAGAGGAGCCTGGCAGGTACAGTCCTCGAGGTCACAGAGTCGGACATGACTGCAGGACTAAACAGCAACATCATTTCACAGCCGCTTGGGGGCAGCATTTCAGAGAGTGGCCTGCTCTTTCACTGCGCAGGGCCTCAGGAGGAGCCCTGGGCTGGGAGCCCAGCACCTGGGTTCTACTCCCACCCCTTCCTCAAACCAGCCAGGAGAGCTTGGGCAACATCTCCCCCTACCCCTGACTTCACCCTCAGCCTCAGTTTTCTCTTCTGCAAAACGGGCAGATGGAGAATCCAGGGTCTCTTAGTCTAAAAGTATGAGGTTTCTGGTTTCCGGGGGTCTGCAAGAATCAGATGCTTGCCCCTTTTTTTCTGCTTCCCATTCTCTGTCCCTTGAGGGAAAGGGGGAGACTGAATTGAGAAAAGCTCTCAGGGAGCTGTATAGTTAGCGCTTATGGTGTGAGCACTGACGGGCCACCGCTGTGTACCGGAGCGGGCCGCTTGGTGTGTAACTGAGTGTCAGGCTACCTGATACCGGGGAGGTGGGTGTTACTGGCTGCGCTGCAGATGTGAAAAGTGAGGTCTGAAGAGTTTGGCTGGCTTTCCCGAGGGCCACGCCATAGTTACCTGCATGCAAGGGGTGGACTTAAACGCCCAGGGGCAGCGCTGGGGGTCTGTGTGGGATTGTCTTGCCTTTCAGTCCATCATATGGAGCTTTGGGCAAAACGCGCCCTCTGGGTCCCACCCTGTCCACCCACCCTGGAGCGGTGGTGATGGGGGCCTGATCTGCAAACACTCGCTGGGTGAGTCACAGTGGAGATATTGACGGGACCACGTCCGGGAGAGCAAAACCGCGCTTCGTCCGCTGGTGGCCAGAGCTCAGCCTCACGGGCAGCCCGGCCCTGGAGCGCAGGCGGCGACCGGTTACAGAGGCCAGGGAGAGCTGGGGGGAAGTGGGCGCTGAGGGTAGGACAGTGGGTTTAGGGCTGGAAGGGCCTTCTGGGATTATCCAGTTCCCGCTCCTGATTTTACACACGGGACATCTTAGTCTGGAGAAGGGCTGTGGCCTGCCCCGGGGCCCACAGCCAGTATCGCAGACCCAAGAGCCGCAGAGGAGTGGGAAGCTGGATTCTCAGCCTCGCCTCCTGGCGCGCTCCCAGGGATGACTTCCTCCTCCCACTTCCCGCCCCCCGCCGCCCATCAGAAACTCTAGAGCAAGAACAATGACAGTAAATGAGGGGTCTTTTTTTTTATTAAGGATTTCTGCTGCAATTTTCTTTTTTAACATTGGTGTATAATTGCTTGGAGACGAACAGAGATCATTCTGTCGTTTTTGAGACTGCATCCAAGTACTGCATTTTGGACTCTTTTGCTGACCATGATGGCTACTCCATTTCTTCTGAGGGATTCCTGCCCACAGTAGTAGATATAATGGTCATCTGAGTTAAATTCACCCATTCCAGTCCATTTTAGTTCGCTGACTCCTAGAATGTCAACGTTCACCCTTGTCATCTCTTGTTTGACCACTTCCAATTTGCCTTGATTCATGGACCTGACATTCCAGGTTCCTATGCAGTATTGCTCTTTACAGCATCGGATCTTGCTTCTATCACCAGTCACATGCACAACTGGGTATTGTTTTCGCTTTGGCTCCATCCCTTCATTCTTTCTGGACTTATTTCTCCACTGATCTCCAGTAGCATATTGGGCACCTAATATAAGCATGTGTCTTTTCTTTGGATATATACTCAGGAGTGAGGTTGCTGGATCATGTATTACCTCTGCTTTTAGTTTTTAAAGGGGTCTTCATAGTGCTTTCCATAGTGGCTGCACCAAATTGCATTTCCACCAACAGTATAGGAGAGTTCTCTTTTCCTCACACCTTCTCCAGGATTTCTTATTTATGGACTTTTAAATGATGACCATTTTGACTGATGTGACGTAAAAGTAAGCCCCTTGGCCTTCAAAGCTAAACTTTTTGGAAGCTCATCTCCCCTTCACAGAACAGGAACCTCATCCTGGGGACCCTGATATGAGCCTCAGACCACTCACTCCTTGGGGAGAACCTCTGAAACTGCAGTTATTTTCCTGTTTGTGGGTCACCCAGCTAGGAGTATGGGTCTTGGCTATCCTGTGACTCTGTGCCCCTACCCTAATCACTGTGGTTTCTTCTTTATAGTTTTAGTTTTAGAAGATATTTTCTTGTAAGTTCTGATTTTATTTATAATGTGCCCACGAGAGGGGGTGAGCTCAGGATCTTCTTACTCCACCATCTTGGGAATTCTCTGGTCAAATTGCTTCTGCTAATACCATCCTATTAGAACTCAGCAAATGCCTTGCTCACTATTATACCATATCTCACTGATGCTTTGGCACAAGGCTTACAGGGCTTCCCTGGTGGCTAGCAGTAAAGGGTCCACCTGCAATGCAGTAGCCACTGAAGCCCAGGTTTGATCTCTGGGTTGGGAAGATCCCCTGGAGGAGGGCATAGCAACCCACTCCAATATTCTTACCTGGAGAATCCCATGGACATAGGAGCCTGGTGGACTGCAGTACATAGGGTAGCAAAGAGTCAGACATGACTGGAGCAACTTAGTACACACACATACCCTCACTTCTCAAGAAGAGAATTAAGTCAATACACTCATATCCACAAAAGTCAAAAGAATTATCATGCATCAGGTCAAACAATCAGATGAACTTATGGAATGGTGGAATCACTTATTGAAGTGTGACTTACTAATTTCCTGAACCAATTAGCTGTGGGTTACTGTCATCTAGGATATGGTCTGTGCTCTGCATTCACAGCCAATTTATAAAGATATTTCTTTCATAATCAGACTATGGTCCAAGTACAGTGGGTCAAAGTGGGAATGCCAGCCATCACTATAAAATCTACTAACCCACTCTCAACATATTTTCTTCACTGCCTGAGACATTTGACATTGCTGAATTAGAATATTTACTACCAACAGAGGGATGACTTTACTAGGGCACACAGCAATTGCCCCTGCCTCCTTGGCATACATTTCACTGAACCACAGATGAACAAAACACTCTGAATTCTTTTGGGTAACTGATACTGATAAGCAAAATATATTAATAAAATGGAGACAGAGAGGAATATGGTAGTGATCCAGGGAATTTTCCAGGATGCCTCCTAATACTATTAATGAACAACTATAGCATTTCAGCATGACAAGGTCACAAGTGATCAGATCCTTCATTAATGAATATTTACATTCCCCACTCCCTCCCCACCTCCCTGGGAATACAACTTCTGGATACTGTGATCATTGGTAAGACCAAAGGGAATATGGAAAGGAAAATACCAACTATTGCCTGTAAACAGTTGCATATATGAAGATTTTATGAGCCATCATTATTTTCTTCATTTTTACCCATTCTTCCCTTAATATGTTACAAGATGTATTTATGGCAGTTAATGATTTTGTTTATATCAAAAACAAATTGGGATTTTCTTGACTGATATGGAACAGTTTAAAAATTATTTTGAATTGTATAGCTATTAAGAAATTATTAACATAGTATATGGCATCTGGGTAAACATCTTTGAATCAATCAAAGTTACAAAGTGAACCAATCTCTAGATCTCATCAATCATTATTTATTCTTTACTTAACTAATTAGGGGGCACTTATTGGGCTTTGTCTTTCATCTTGTTCATGGTGCTGTATTTTTATTATCAATTATTTGATACAATACACCTAAAGAATAAATATGGGAAATTTTGAGTGAAAATTAAATGAATGTTATGGCTAGGAGAAAAATTTTTCTATAATTTATACCTCACAATATAATATTTGCTTTCATATTTATTTCTATTTTCCTACAAAAACATTGCTGCCATGGTAAATTGAAATGATCCTTTTCAGTGGAGAAACTAAGACTGAAAGATCTTTGTCCCTCCCAAAGGATTCTCACAAGAAAACAGCTCTTGTATGTATGCTGACTCCTAGCAGACTCAGGCTGCTTTTTTCCTCCATTTTCTTTCTTTCTTTCTTTGTTTTCTTCTTTCTTTTTAAAATTTGGAGTCCAGTCTCCAGGTCTCATGGACCTTGGCTCTGGAGCCTAGACATCTTAATGACTAATTTATACTTCCTATTTTTCCCCAGGAGGACTATTTCCCAGAAGGTAAAGGAAACCTCAATGCTGCAATTATTACAAAACTTGATACTGTTATGGCAAAACCATAGCCATTATAAGTAACCGATGCTGTTATTTTGGAAGATTATCAGAGATTCCAGGTGACTCAGGGCCTCTGCTTGGATATAAGACAATCTATTTTCCTTCTTAAAAGCATTCAAGCACTGGAGAATACAGGAAAGAGACTATCTTGATGATGGATTCCTCAGGTTCACCTTGAATAACTACAGAATATAATTTCTGGAAGTATTTCAGAGTTAGCCAAGCATCATTGGAAAATTCATTTGTTTCTCTTCTACAAAGGACAATGAAGTGAAGTGAAGTGAAGTCGCTCAGTCGTGTCCAACTCTTAGCGACCCCATGGACTGTAGCCTACCAGGCTCCTCCCTCCATGGGATTCTCCAGGCAAGAGTACTGGAGTGGGTTGCTATTTCCTTCTCCAGGGGATCTTCCCGACCCAGGAATTGAACCCAGGTCTCCCACATTCCAGGCAGACGCTTTAACCTCTGAGCCACCAGGGAAGCCCAATGACATTTTCCAATGTCAACTACTAAAGTAGTTTACATAGTTTACATACAGCAATAAGGAAAATATGCCTATTTTCTCTATGGGAAGAATATGAAACTGGGAAAATGAACATGCATTTGGAAATTCTGAGAGGAAGGGAGTTCTTTTTATTTTGACATGAAGATTTTTTTTCAGTATTTGTAGTTGTAACGTACTCATTAACTTTGTTTACTCTTTCTAGAATTAATAACAAGACAAAAACATCGGAATTCTGCTGCTTTTTACAGAATATGACAAATTACCAAATAATATAAGGTAAGAGTAAACTTTAAAGCATAATCATGTAAGTTTTTGACAAATAAAGGAAAGTGGAAAGTGGAGTCGCTCAGTCATATCCAACTCTTTGTGACCCCATGGACTGTAGACTACCAGGCTCTTCCATCCATGGGATTTTCCAGGCAGCAGTACTGGAGTGGGCTGCCATTTCCTTCTTCAGGGGATCTTCCCGACCCAGGGAATGAACTTGGGTCTCCTTTATTGTAGACAGATGCTTTCCAGTCTGAGCCACCAATAATAAATCACTAACTGACTACTTGTCTATTGACTACTTTGGGAAAAACACTATCCCTTTTCCAGATATAAATGTCTTCAGCCATAAGTGAAGGGAAAGTCACTCAGTCATGTCCGACTCTTTGCAACCCCATGGACTATATAGTCCATGGAATTCTCCAGGTCAGAATACTGGACTGGGTAGCCATTCTCTTCTTCAGGGGCTCTTCCCAACCTAGGGATTGAACCCAGGTTTCCCACATTGCAGGCGGATTCTTACCAGCTGAGCCAACAGGGAAGAGCACTGACTAATTGTCTATTGACTACTCTGGGAAAAACACTATCCCTTTTCCAAATATAAATGTCTTCAGCCATAAACTTATTAACTATAGAATGAGTTTGATAGGAATAAATCTCAAAAATTAAAATGATATGATCCCTGCCCTTGTTTAGGAGTAAAGAAATATAAACAAGACATATTATTTTTCAAAAACATTTCACAACACAAATTACAGTGTTTCCTTTCACTGCCCAAATAGTTTATACTTCTTCAGAACCTAAGTTTGATCTATTTAAAATCTTGCCCCTTTGTAATATAATTATTTGCACATTTAAGTTTTAATGGAGCTGAGTGCTCATGCCTGGGAAATCCCATGGATGGCAGAGCCTGGCTACAGTCCATGGGGTTGCTAAGAGTCTGACACTACTGAGCGACTTGACTTTCACTTTTCACTTTCATGCATTGGAGAAGGAAATGGCAACCCATTCCAGTGTTCTTGCCTGGAGAATCCCAGGAATGGGAGCCTGGTGGGCTGCAGTCTATGGGGTTGCACAGAGTCAGACACGACTGATGTGACTTAGCAGCAGCAGCAGATCAATAACAAAAATCTATCAAGAAGACATCATGTCATTTTCTTGGAAGCCATCTTTTTCTCAGGCAAATATACATCTCTCAAATTTCTTTATCAAAGAAAAAGATGATAGATATCACACAGTGTTTAACAGCATGGATTCTGGAGCCAGGTATCTTTGAAATTTTGATCCTAGTTTGTGTCTTTCAACATATTTTATTTCTTGGTACTTCATTTTCCTTACTGTAAACTGGGGAATACAGTAGTACTCATCTCATATTATTATTGCATGTATTAAATGAGCTACTATAAAAACATTAGGGAAAGTGGCATATAAAAGATGCCACATGTTTCCTATTATTATTGTTGTCTACACAGAGTCATGCATATAAAGGACTGAGGAGAAAGAGTGAACTTATTTGAACTGTCTAGTAAATGAACTAATTATGACTGTGAAAGTTACATTCAGGGTAAATAAGAATGCAATCAACAATTTCTTCATTGTTCAGTATCCATATCTAAAGTAATTCTACGGACAGTATAAGTCTCTTTCTTAAAAACTATGAGCTGTCAGTTGAGGAAATGAATGAAAATTGTTTTTATGAAGGAGATTTTGAGGCTTATCTGGAGAAATTCTAGCATGTGAATGCTAATAATTTTTGTGTTTGATTGTGCACAACTTATTCTTTTTGAGTGTGTAACTTACATCAGAATCTAAATTTTCCATGAACCAGAAAAAGCAATTGCACCTTTTAAATAGTTTTAAAATTCAGTCAATTTCTTTGGATCTACTGGCACTCTAAGCCTGCCAAGCTAAGTTTTACCAAACTAGACTAATGAAACCCTTAATATATTCAAAACTAGGCACCAAAATTGCTTCCAAAATGTCATTTATTGAAATATTTGTGCTCTTTCCCAATCACTGTTTCCTGACATCACATTTATTGCACAAATCCTAAGTTGTAAATATATACAGAAGTGATACTTGCAAATATGAAAGGTATTTGGTGGAAAGGCATTGGAGTAGATTCAGAAGGAAAGAAATCTAATTCCACGACTTACATGAATTAGTAATTTTTAAATTCTCCAAACCAGGCTTCAGCAATATGTGAACCGTGAACTTACAGATGTTCAAGCTGGTTTTAGGAAAGGCAGAGGAACCAGAGATCACATTGCCAACACCCTCTGGATCATCAAAAAAGCAAGAGAGTTCCAGAAAAACATCTACTTCTGCTTTATTGACTATGCCAAAGCCTTTGACTGTGTGGATCACAATAAACTGTGGAAAATTCTGAAAGAGATGGGAATATCAGACCACCTGACTTGCCTCTTGAAAAACCTATATGCAGGTCAGGAAGCAACAGTTAGAACTGGACATGGAACAAGAGACTGGTTCCAAATAGGAAACGGAGTACGTCAAGGCTGTATATTGTCACCCTGCTTATTTAACTTCTATGCAGAGTACATCATGAGAAACGCTGGGCTGGAAGAAGCATAAGCTGGAAACAAGATTGCCAGGAGAAATATCAATAACTTCAGCTATGCAGATGACACCACCCTATGGCAGAAAGCGAAGAGGAACTAAAAAGCCTCTTGATGAAAGTGAAAGAGGAGAGTGAAAAATTTGGCTTAAAGCTTAACATTCAGAAAATGAAGATCATGGCATCTGATCCCATCACTTCATGGGAACTAGATGGGGAAACAGTGGAAACAGTGCCAGACTTTATTTTTTGGGGCTCCAAAATCACTGCAGATGGTGACTGCAGCCATGAAATTAAAAGACGCTTAATCCTTGGAAGAAAAGTTACAACCAACCTAGATAGCATATNGGCAGAAAGTGAAGAGGAACTAAAAAGCCTCTTGATGAAAGTGAAAGAGGAGAGTGAAAAAGTTGGCTTAAAGCTCAACATTCAGAAAATGAAGATCATGGCATCTGGTCCCATCACTTCATGGGAAATAGATGGGGAAACAGTGGAAACAGTGCCAGACTTTATTTTTTTGGGCTCCAAAATCACTGCAGATGGTGACTGCAGCCATGAAATTAAAAGACGCTTCCTCCTTGAAAGAAAAGTTATGTCCAACCTAGATAGCATTTTCAAAAGCAGAGACGTTCCTTTGCCGACTAAGGTCCGTCTAGTCAAGGCTATGGTTTTCCCTGTGGTCATGTATGGATGTGAGAGTTGGACTATGAAGAAGGCTGATCGCCGAAGAATTGATGCTTTTGAACTGTGATGTTGGAGGAGACTCTTGAGAGTCCCTTGGACTGCAAGGAGATCCAACCAGTCCATTCTAAAGGAGATCAGTCCTGGGATTTCTTTGGAAGGAATGATGCTAAAGCTGAAACTCCAGTACTCTGGCCACCTCATGCGAAGAGTTGACTCATTGGAAAAGACTGTGATGCTGGGAGGGATTGGGGGCAGGAGAAGGCGACGACCGAGGATGAGATGGCTGGATGGCATCACGGACTCGACGGACGTGAGTTTGAGTGAACTCCGGGAGATGGTGGTGAACAGGGAGGCCTGGCGTGCTGCAATTCATGGGGTCGCAAAGAGTCGGACAGGACTGAGCGACTGAAGTGAACTGTGTAATTGCTTGGCAGTGCTGTGTTAGTTCCTGCTGGAGGGTGTGAATCAGCTGTGTGCACACACATCTCCTCCTCTTGAGCCTGCCTCCCACCTCCCTGTCCCACGCCCAGGCCATCCCAGAGCTCCCAACAAGCTCCCGCGTGGCGCAGCAGCCTCCCGTGGGCTGGCTGCCTCCCGCGTGGCAGTGCGCATGCTTCGGTCCCGCCTCCCCTCCCCTCCCCGCATCTGCAGTCTGTCCTCAGTCTTCCTGAGAGGAACCCTATAAGCCCGCTGGGTGCCGCGGGGACCCTGGAGGCGGCTGCAGGCTCATCCCCCCCCAGCCCTGTGACTTTGGGCAAGGCCTGTAATCCTCTTGGCCTCCAGCTTGCTTCATCTGTGTCACGATTTAAGCAGACTCTGAAGTCGTAGCGCTTTGATTTCTGCTCTGGTGCTTCATGGTCTGACCACTGAACACTCTTTTTTTTTTTGCAGTAAGACTCTATTAGCATATTTCAGGACACAGATGTTCCCCCAGAACACTTGTGCAGATGGAGAAACACTGATGTCGGTGGTTTCTCAGGACGGTTTAAACTCAGGCCCTGTGGACTGATGGCTGAGTTTGGGGGAGCCTCCCTACTGAGCTTGATAATGAGCCCCCTCTCCAGTCTCCCCTGGATCCATACCAAACTGTTTCTGCTCCTTCCATTCTCTGAGGCCCCCTCCTCCCTGGAGCGCAAGGCGCGTTATCACCGTCCGTGGTGGAGACGGCAGGAGCCTTCCGAGGAAAGCCGCGCTGTCTTCCAGGGGCCGCAGGACTGGCTGAGGTGCGCCGCTCACCCGGAGCGGGCTCGGAGGAGGGGTGGCAGGCGGCCGGGCCGTGGGGAGGCTGGAGCGCGGGCCCCTGGCTGCTGGGCTGGCTCTGCCCCTCACTCGTTGCTGGCCGTGGACGAGACGCAGGCCTTAGTCTCCACACCCGTGCGACAGGCGGCTGCATGCAGCGCTTTGCTGGTCCCCTGCAGGGCTGAAGCTCTGAGCAGTGGGCACACTTGTCATTTGGCTTTTTTGACCACATGGCATGCGGGACAGTGCCCTGATCAGGGACCGAAGCTGCGTCCCCTGCAGTGGAAGCACGGATTCTTAACCAGGGAAGTCCGTGGCAGTGGGCACAGTTGCTGCCTTTTCGTCTCATGCCTTCTCTTGCTGGGTTCTTGGAATCATCCAAGATGCCCTGGTTTTCTTTTTTGACCGTGCCCTGTGGCTTGCAGAATCTCGCTTCCTGGATCAGGGATTGAACCTGGGCCCAGAGTCCTAACCACGAGGCCACCAGGGAACTCCTAAGATGTGCAGATGGGAACTTTTCTCTCTCAAGAGGCTATATGTGTCTGAAGGTGCCGGACGCAAGCAGGTGCCCTGAGCACCCTGGGGACCGGGAGTCAGTAATTCTCATACGTTCGTGCCACCATCTCCTCGACAGCCTGCAAAGAGTGCCCATTCTTGAGCCTCGCCCCAGGAGACTGTAAGCTTGTGGGCTGGGGTTGGACCTTAGAATCTCCATTTTAAAAAGTCCCGCTTTCATTCAGGTTGTTCTGAAGTCAGTAGTCCAGGGGCCACACTTTGGGTGGAAGAAGCCTTGGGAGAGTGACGGCCTGCCAGGCTTGCTGATGGCTGCGTGTGACCCTTCCTCGGTCACAGCCTTCAGTCGCCAGCTCCTCTGCTTCCCACAAGCTCGCATGTCCCAAGCCTGGCCGATTATCAGAATCTCCAGGAAGCTTTAGAACAAAATGTGGATTCTTGAGTCTCACCTTTAGTGATTCTAACCCAGCAGATCTTGGCTGGGATCAGAGGTCACCGTGTTTAGAAAGCTCTCCAGGTCTTTTTTTCAGTTGCTTGTCATTCTCTGATGCAGTAGTCTGGGCCCGGGGAAGGCATTCAGGACATAACTGTTAGGTCAGACGTGGTCTCGGACATCACGTCACGTGTGTTACAGCCTGGTGAAGGGGGCAGAGCGATCACATAGGGATGTTCAGCCAGATGGGGAGACGTGTCTAGGAAATGAGTGGGTCAGACTAAACACCTGGGCAAAGCTGGCTGTTGCTGCTGTTCAGTCGCTCAGTCGTTTTCAACTCTTTGTGACCGCATGGGCTGCAGCGTGCCAGGCTTCCCTGTCCTTCCCTATCTCCCTGAGCTTGTTCAAAGTTATGTCCACTGAGTCGATGATGCCATCCAACCATCTCTTCCTCTGTCTGGCCTTCCTGGTAAATTCCAGACTGAAGCAGAGCCCTGAGACCAGTGGCCTTGGGTCACTACTTGTGGACCCCTGTCATTTTTCATTCACTTGTTATTTTACCTGCCCATCCATCCATCCATCCATAGATCCATCCATCCATGCATCCATGGATTCATCCATGCATCCCTCCGTCCATCCATGCATCCATCCATCCATCCACGCATCCATCCATGCATCTATCCATGGATCCATCCATCCATCCATGGATCCATCCATGCATCCATCCATCCATGCATCCATGGATCCATCCATCCATCCATCCATGCATGCATGCATCCATCCATCCATGGATCCATCCATCCATGCATCCATCCATCCATGCATCCATGGATCCATCCATCCATCCATCCATGCATGCATGCATCCATCCATCCATGGATCCATCCATGCATGCATCCATGCATCCATGGATCCATCCATGCATCCATCCATGGATCCATCCATCCATCCATCCATGGATCCATGCATCCATCCATGGATACATCCATGCATCCATCCATGCATCTATCCATGGATCCATCCATCCATCCATGGATCCATCCACGCATCCATCCATGGATACATCCACGCATCCATCCATGGATCCATCCACCCATGCATCCATGGATCCATCCATGCATCCATGGATCCATCCATCCATCCATGCATGCATGCATGCATCCATCCATCCATGGATCCATCCATGGGTCCATGGATCCATCCATGGATCCATCCATGCATCCATCCATGCATCCATGGATCCATCCATGCATCCATCCATGGATCCATGCATCCATCCATCCATCCATGCATGCATCCATGCGTCCATGGATCCATCCATGCGTCCATGGATCCACCCATGCATCCATCCATGCATCCATGCATTCATCCACGCATCCATGCATCCATCCATCCATGGATCCATCCATCCACACATCCATCCGTCCATCCATCCATGCATCCATCCATCCATCCATGCATCCATCCATCCATCCACGCATCCATCCGTGGATCCACTAATCCACCTGTTCTTTGCCCATCCGCCATCACTCTTGAATCTCCCCCGTGTGCTGAGGACTGCTCCGGGCACCGGAAGGACAGGCATGGGAAGCACTGTCTCTTCCCTCACGGAGCTCACTGTCTGGTGGGGGAGTCAGAAAACAAAGCGAATGATTCCAGTCCGGAGTGTTAGTCTCTCAGAGGGGTGAGTGGCTGGCTCCCCCAGTGGGCCTCTTGGAAGATTTCCCTGAAGTTGGCTTGTGTTAAGGTTCAGAATGTAGCGGGCGGATCCCAGGCAGATGCCACAGGGCACGGCTTCCAGGCCGAGAAAGGGTTGGGGGAGGCAGGTCCGTCTCACGTCCGCAGCCGCTTCCCTCATCCCGGCCTCCCTTTCACAGGCCCACACTGGTTTCCGGGGCCTTTTGGAAATGGGTCATCATCCGAGGGGCTTGGGGTCTTCAGAGCCAGCTGCTGCAGGCAGGGCTTCTCACGCGTCTGTAGGGTCATGGGAGGGACCTGGAGGGACTGGGGTCCATCACCCCTCCTGGCCCAGCTCCCTACCCCTCCCACTTCACGTCCCCGCTTGGTTTGAGTTCTCATGGCTGAGTGATTTGGGCAGGCCTGATGCCCTAGAAGATTTGGGTCATAAGCAGGTGAATATTAACCACGGAGTCTACTCCCAGGGAAAACCTGTTTGGGCTGGCTGCCTGGAGGACCGCCAGGCTCTGCGCCTCCCGTCCAGCTGAGGGGTGGGATGGGCGAGCACCCTCCAGCGGGGGAAAGGGCAGGCGCTCCGTTCCCCATGACCGCGTTCGCCTGGCGCTCCTGTCCCGCGGTCAGCAGCGGTGGTGTCTGGGGAGGAAACCGAGGCACAGCGAAGGCAGGAGGTCTGCCTCGGTCTGAACAGCCGGGGCGGGGGGGCCTGGAGCTGGGCCGGGAGTGTCTCCCGGCAAAGCCCTGCTTTCCACGCCGGGCTCCCAGCGGTTTCTCCACTCCTCCGGGGCCACATCACGGTGCTGAGGTTTGCTCTCTGGCTCCGCTGAGCCGGGGCCTCAGGGTCTCCTTTTGCTAGGTGGGGGCAGGCTAGCGTGGGGTTCCTGGCAGGCAGGGCTGGGCCCAGGACACCCGGATGCAGTGATTCTGCAGGTAGAATCCCAGGGAGCTCTTCTTTGCAACATACAGAGCTCTCCTGGGGCCTGGCATGGCTGTGGGACTGACCGCCCGGCCAATCACCTAAGCCTTCTCTTGGGGACCCTGTACAAGGGGGACACCCAGGCCCCCCATCCCTGTCCTCCGGGAGCTGACCTGCAAGCAGGAATGAGGACGTAGGGTGGGGGCTTCAGGAGCTGGTCTTGCTAGCTTTGTGAGCACGGGCAGTGCCTTCGTCTGGCTTAGCTTCCACGGCTCCTCTGAAAGGTGGGAACTATAGCTCGTGCCTCATCAGGCCATTGTTGGGGGGTGGTGGGGTGAGACTGTTCCCAAAGCTCCTGGTGTAGAGTCGGTGCTCAGCTGCGCACCCTCCTCAGGCCCTCAGGGGGTAGTCTTCTCAGGCTGAGAGTGACCCGCAGGTCTAGAGGGGCTTCCTGGTGAGGCCCGCAGCCCCGGAGCGTGGGGTCGTCCTGCAGGCACTGGGGTTGGGGTGGAAGAGGGTCCGCCCTGCAGTGGGACGGGGGGATGTGGGTCAAGCCTTGTCCAGGAGGGAACGGGAGGCTGCCTTTGGCTTGGCCCTCCCCAGCAGCCCCAGGGCAGTAGCAGCCCCAGACCCTTGGCCCTTCTCCCAGACCAGACAGTCAGAGTGTGGGAGAGGAAGTGACCTGTCCTGCGCAGGTGGGAGTTGGTGGCAGAGACAGCCCGACCCCTCGCCCAAGGCCCACGGGTCCTGATGCTGCTCTGCCAGTTGCTGGGGCCGCGGCCCCCGGGCCTGCCCCAGAGCCAGCTGAGACCCGGATATTCTGNCCAGACAGTCAGAGCGTGGGAGAGGAAGTGACCTGTCCTGCGCAGGTGGGAGTTGGTGGCAGAGACAGCCCGACCCCTCGCCCAAGGCCCACGGGTCCTGATGCTGCTCTGCCAGTTGCTGGGGCCGCGGCCCCCGGGCCTGCCCCAGAGCCAGCTGAGACCCGGATATTCTGGGCTGTGTGACTCACAGGCTGGCCCTGCCTCCGCCAGCATGCTTTGGGTGTTCCTTTCTTTGCTTTTGCTTAATAAGGTCTCCCATGGCGCTCACCCGTGCTTTCTCGGGGCCTGGAGGGGTGGTGGCTTTGTCCCGGGAAACGTGTCCTGGCGGGGGCTGCTGGATGGCCTGGGCTGAAACCTGGGGAGGTTCAGAGGGCAGCGGGCTCTCTGCTCTCCAACTGCCTGACTTCGGGCAGGTCACTGTGCTTCTCTGAGCCCCCGCTTTCTGCCTTGGTTCAGTCCCACCCACATTTATTGAACCCTTGTTGGCTGCTAGGTGTGGCGCTAGGCCTTTCGGGTAGAGCAGCGAGCAGACTCGGCCGCGGTGCTCTGGGAGCCTCGAGAGACAGCGGCCCGTCCCGTGGGGACCGGGCTGGTCCATCCCGAAGCGTGCGTGAAGCCCCACACCCAGCTCCTGGTTTTACTAGAAGCTCCGCAACCCAGTGAGTCTGAGTCTGGGTCCGTGCCGGTGAGAGCATCGCTGGGCTTCCCTATCAGCTCCTGTCACTTGGATTTCACACTTGTGAGCAGGAAACCGCAGGACCTAATTCTGGAGGGACAGCCTCGATCGTCCATGCACGTGGGCAGTGAGTCACCGTCCCGGGGGTGAGCTGAACCTGCCGTGTTCCCGCGTGTGCCCTGACCTTGACGAGGAGGACGTGCGACCCAGGTCACATCGCAGGCCGTTCACCCCCTGGCGTGTAGTGGGCACCCAAGAAGTGTTTGCTGAGCTAGAGAGGCAGCCTGGGACACCTCCTAGCAATTGACACTCGGAAGGAGGGCCAGCTTATGAGCGTCCATGCAGCCGGGAGGAGCCTTGTCCTGGGAAACTCCACAGGACCGAATGAGGGCAGGTTTAGACCGTTCTAATGGGAGACCACCCCGGTGGCTCAGACTGTAAAGCGTCTGCCTGCAACGCGGGAGATCTGGGCTCAACCCCTGGGTCGGGAAGATCCCCCGGAGAAGGAAGTGGCAACCCGCTGCAGTGTTCTGGTCTGGAAAATCCCCTGGACAGGAGCCTGCCCTGAGGGGTCCTGCCAGGCTGGCCTGACGTATGGTGGCCCTCCCCCGAGCAGAGGGGAGGGTGCTGGCTGGTACCCAGCAGGCACAGTGGGGCCTGAGTCACGGCTGTCCCTGCCTGGGGGCCTGCTCTCGTGCTGGGCTGGGGGCTTAAGGGGTGAGGGTGAATCCCTGGTCTCTCGGGAAGCTGTCCGCCTTCAGCTCCCAGGTGGTTCCTGGCGAGAATGTCACGCAAGACTTACTGTGTTTGTGTCCCGCTGCCTTGGGAGGGGCCCGTTTATTGAGGCTCTGCTGGGGACAGCGTGGCTAGACCCCTCGCCGGGGCCCTGGCTGGAGCACTCCGTCCACCGGTCCCCCAGCTTCTCCTCTTGACGTGCTGCCCGTGGGGGCCCCGTCCCACCAGCGCACCCCGAGTGGGGTCCTCCCGGTCCCACCCGCTCACCTGAGTGCTTTCCAGACAGCAGGGGAGCCCAGTACAGGGTGCCTGCCCTAGGCTGAGGGACGAAGGTGGGACTGTCCCAGGGGTTCCAGGCACAGCCCTGCAACCAGGTGGCCTGGGGTCCAAGCCCAGCTCCCCCGTGTGTTGGCTGCGTGACCTTGAGCCCTTTTATTACCCTCTCTGTGCCTCTGTCTCCCCATCTGTAGGATGGGAGTGATAAAAGTTCCTCTCTCGCAAGGTTGTTATAAAGATTGACGTGCTCATAGGACTGAAGGGCTTGGAGTCGCCCTGGGCCCTGAGCGGGAATGATTGCATGTTAGCAGGTGTTGTGATGCTCGTTTTGGAACTTGCCCCTTGATGGCACCGGGCCTAGTGCCTGGGCCCTGGATTCCACCCACTCAGCACTGCCTTCAGGGTGAGCTCCTGGGCCAGGTCACTGGGGAGAGGCGAGTCAGGGCCGCGGAGGGGCCCCCGACTCCCACGGGAAGCCCCCTTCTGCCTCCCTCCCTCCCTCCTGCTCCCTGCTCCAGGGCGTGCAGAGATGAGCTGTCTGTGGTTTCGTTCACTGTTTCAAGGACCATCAACCCCCTGTCTGTGTTCAGGGCCACTCCCAGGAGTCCCCCAGGCACCCAGATCTCCCCTGCAGAAGCCCCCCGTCTGCTTTCGATCGTGGGTGCCCAGTTGGTTCACCTTCCCCTGCTGGACCACGAGCTTCGAGTCTCGGGGTTGCGTCCATCTTTCTCACCACCGTGCCAGCCCAGCGGGGCCACGCCTGCACCCAGCTCGCTGAAGGTGCTTGGTGAGTAAGCCGTGTGCCTCGGCGAGGCTGGGGGTCGGGTGAGGGGCCTCGCCCCTGGCCTGGGACAGCGCTCCGTCTGGTGGTTTGTTTATGAAATCAGTGATGGCTGCGAGGTACCAGAAACAGTGCTGGGCGCTGAGCCCGGGAGGGTAAGCCACGGTCCTCGCTCTGACGAGACTGCCCTCTCTCCCCACTTCCTGCCCCCTGCCCACGTCCTGTGTTCCGGATGCCACGCCAGGGGGTGGAGGTGCACAGAGAAGCAGGCCACAGTCTCTGCTCCGAGATCCACGGAAACAGTGCAGGTCCTTTGCAGACTTGGAGCCTGGTGTTATCTGCCATGGAAACTGGTGGCGGTGATTTTGGTCTCTGTGTCCCTGTGACTGATAGCAGAAAGGCGACCCAGAATTAACAGGCCAGGGTCTGCTCTGATCCTCAGAGGACTTGACCAGACGCCCCGTGACCAGGGGTTTCTGCCTTGGCCCCGTGGACGCCGGAGCCGGACGATTCTCTGTTGCGGGGCCGGGCTGTGCGGAGCATCCCTGGCCTCTGCCCTCTGCATGCCACTCGCTTCCCCTGCCCTCCCAGCTGTGGCAACGCAAATGCCTCGAGATGTTGCCACATGTCCCTGGGGGGCAAATTCATCCCCGTGGAGAACCACTGCCTTAGCTGGATCTGTGAAACTGTAATTGTGTAAGCCAAATGGAATGGAAAATTTGAAATCCAGTACTGCCTACCTCCAAAAAAAGCAAAAGAGGAGAAAAAAAAAAGCGCCCACAACATCCCGTATTCCTTGGGTTTGGCTTAAAATCCAAACATCCGTTGGGAGGTGGGAGGGCCCCTGGAAGCTGGAGCAGCTGTGAGCTTCGCTGCCTCTGGGGAAATGGGCGGGGCCATCGCCAGGCCCGGTCCTCCTGTTCTGAGCAGCTGTGATGTAGGGCAGGCCATCCACTGACCACGTGGAGTCCACGGGACCAGCATCAACCCTTGGAGAGTTGACTTGGTATGTTGGACTGTTGCCCTCAGTCTCAGCTCAGTTCAATCGCTCAGTCGTGTCCGACTCTTTGCGACCGCATGAATTGCAGCACGCCAGGCCTCCCTGTCCATCACCATCTCCCGGAGTTCACTCAGACTCACGTCCATCGAGTCAGTGACGCCATCCAGCCATCTCATCCTCGGCCGTCCCCTTCTCCTCCTGCCCCCAGTCCCTCCCAGCATCAGAGTCTTTTCCAATGAGTCAACTCTTCACATGACGTGGCCAAAGTACTGGAGTTTCAGCTTTAGCATCATTCCTTCCAAAGAACACCCAGGGCTGATCTCCTTCAGAATGGACTGGTTGGATCTCCTTGCAGTCCAAGGGACTCTGAAGAGTCTTCTCCAACACCACAGTTCAAAAGCATCCATTCTTCAGCACTCAGCTTTCTTCACAGTCCAACTGTCACATCCATACATGACCACAGGGAAAACCATAGCCTTGACTAGACGGACCTTTGTTGGCAAAGTAATGTCTCTGCTTTTGAATGTGCTATCTAGGTTGGTCATAACTTTTCTTCCAAAGAGTAAGCGTCTTTTAATTTCATGGCTGCAATCACCATCTGCAGTGATTTTGGAGCCCCCCAAAATAAAGTCTGACACTGTTTCCACTGTTTCCCCATCTATTTCCCATGAAGTGATGGGACCGGATGCCA
>SJYT01012361.1:626706-664624 GCA_006410635.1 Cephalophus harveyi
CTCTCCTCTTTCACTTCATCAAGAGGCTTTTTAGCTCCTCTTCACTTTCTGCCATAAGGGTAGTATCATCTGCATATCTGAGGTTATTGATATTCTCCCGGCAATCTTGCTTCCAGCTTATAGGTTAAAACACTGACAATTGGATGTGCTTCCATTCACTTGAATGAATGTCTATTACTAGAAGAAAAATACTAACTTGAGCTTGAAAAACAAATGAATACAGTAGTTTTCGCTACAAGCTCCTTCTGATTCTCTTAGCTAACAGAATAAACTAACGCTGAATTTTCTTTTTGAACTAATCAATGTAATAGTAATTCAGAAATAGTAATTCAGAAATGTAATTCAGAAATGAGGGGGAAGAACAACTAATAAATGGATTAATCATAATTTTGTTAATATGTAATATGCAGTTTCTTAGATTTTAATCTTGCATATGAAGCAGTGATTCTTAACATGGAATTCTTCACCACAGTGAGTTATTTTGTGTATTTCTAAATGTCTATATAAAAATTACACACACCCACGATTTAGTAATGATGGGCTTATAAGTTAAGACTTTTTCTCCTTTTGGCTAGAATTATAGAAACTCAGTATAACGTGTATACTACCAAATATCATGTTTTGGACAGAGGAGCCACCCCGTGCCCGAGGCCAGGGAGGCAGCCGGGAGGAGCACCCCAAGCAGGCGCAGGAGGGCCTAGAGGATCTATCCCACGTTGAAGGTCAGGAACGGCAGTGGTGAGGAGATACCCCTTATTCAAGGTAAGGAGCAGCAGCTGTGCTTTGCTGGAGCAGCCGTGAAGAGATACCCCACGCCCAAGGTAAGAGAAACCCAAGTAAGATGGTAGGTGTTACAAGAGGGCATCAGAGGGCAGACACACAAACCATACTCACAGAAAACTAGTCAATTTAATCACACTAGGACCACAGCCTTGTCTAACTCAATGAACCAAGCCATGCCCACGGGGCAACCCAAGATGGGCGGGTCATGGTGGAGAGGGCTGACAGAACGTGGTCCACTGGAGAAAAGAATGGCAAGCCACTTCATTATTCTTGCCTTGAGAACCCCATGAACAGTATGAAAAAGCAAAATAACAGGATACTGAAAGAGGAACTCCCCAGGTCAGTAGGTGCCCAACACACTACTGGAGATCAGTGGAGAAATAACTCCAGAAAGAATGAAGGGATGGAGCCAAAGCAAAAACAATACCCAGCTGTGGATGTGACTGGTGATAGAAGCAAGGTCCAATGCTGTAAAGAGCAATATTGCACAGGAACCTGGAATGTCAGGTCCATAAATCAAGGCAAATTGGAAGTGGTCAAACAAGAGATGGCAAGGGTGAACGTCGACATTCTAGGAATCAGCAAACTAAAATGGACTGGAATGGGTGAATTTAACTCAGATGACCATTATATCTACTACTGTGGGCAGGAATCTCTCAGAAGAAATGGAGTAGCCATCATGGTCAACAAGAGAGTCTGAAATGCAGTACTTGGATGCAATCTCAAAAACGACAGAATGATCTCTGTTCGTTTCCAAGGCAAACCATTCAATATCACGGTTATCCAAGTCTATGCCCCAACCAGTAATGCTGAAGAAGCTGAAGTTGAACAGTTTTACGAAGATCTACAAGACCTTTTAGAACTAACACCCAAAAAAGATGTCCTTTTCATTATAGGGGACTGGAATGCAAAACTAGGAAGTCAAGAAACACCTGGAGTAACAGGCAAATTTGGCCTTGGAATGCGGAATGAAGCAGGGCAAAGACTAATAGAGTTTTGCCAAGAAAATGCACTGGTCATAGCAAACACCCTCTTCCAACAACACAAGAGAAGACTCTACACATGGACATCACCAGATGGTCAACACCGAAATCAGATTGATTATATTCTATGCAGCCAAAGATGGAGAAGCTCTATACAGTCAACAAAAACAAGACCAGGAGCTGACTGTGGCTCAGATCATGAACTCCTTATTACCAAATTCAGACTCAAATTGAAGAAAGTAGGGAAAACCACTAGACCATTCAGGTATGACCTAAATCAAATCCCTTATGATTATACAGTGGAAGTGAGGAATAGATTTAAGGGCCTAGATCTGATAGATAGAGTGCCTGAAGAACTATGGAATGAGGTTCGTGACATTGTACGGGAGACAGGGATCAAGACCATCCCCATGGAAAAGAAATGCAAAAAAGCAAAATGGCTGTCTGGGGAGGCCTTACAAATAGCTGTGAAAAGAAGAGAGGCGAAAAGCAAAGGAGAAAAGGAAAGATATAAGCATCTGAAGGCAGAGTTTCAGAGAATAGCAAGAAGAGATAAGAAAGCCTTCTTCAGTGATCAATGCAAAGAAAAAGAGGAAAAGAACACAATGGGAAAGACTAGACATCTCTTCAAGAAAATTAGAGATACCAAGGGAACATTTCATGCAAAACTGGGCTGGATAAAAGACAGAAATGTTATGGACCCAACAGAAGCAGAAGATATTAAGAAGAGGTGGCAAGAATACACTGAAGAACTGTACAAAAAAAGATCTTCACGACCAAGATAATCACAAGGGTGTGATCATTCACCTAGAGCCAGACATCCTGGAATGTGAAGTCAAGTGGGCCTTAGAAAGTATCTCTACGAACAAAGCTAATGGAGGAGATGGAATTCCAGCTGAGCTATTTCAAATCCTGAAAGATGATGCTGTTTAAGTGCTGCACTCAATATGCCAGCAAATTTGGAAAACTCAGCAGTGGCCACAGGACTCAAAAAGGTCAGCTTTCATTCCAATTCCTAAGAAAGGCAATGCCAAAGAATGCTCAAACTACCACACAACTGCACTCATCTCACACGCTAGTAAAGTAATGCTGAAAATTCTCCAAGCCAGGCTTCAGCAATACGTGAACCATGAATTCCCTGATGTTTAAGCTGGTTTTAGAAAAGGCAGAGGAACCAGAGATCAAATTGCCAATATCCGCTGGATCATGGAAAAAGCAAGAGAGTTCCAGAAAAACATCTATTTCTGCTTTATTGACTATGCCAAAGCCTTTGACTGTGTGGATCACAATAAACTGTGGAAAATTCTGAAAGAGATGGGATACAATGTCACGAACCTCATTCCATAGTTCTTCAGGCACTCTATCTATCAGATCTAGGCCCTTAAATCTATTTCTCACTTCCACTGTATAATCATAAGGGATTTGATTTAGGTCATACCTGGATGGTCTAGTGGTTTTCCCTACTTTCTTCAATTTGAGTCTGAATTTGGCAATAAGGAGTTCATGATCTGAGCCACAGTCAGCTCCTGGTCTTGTTTTTGTTGACTGTATAGAGCTTCTCCATCTTTGGCTGCAAAGAATATAATCAATCTGATTTCGGTGTTGCCCATCTGGTGATGTCCATGTGTAGAGTCTTCTCTTGTGTTGTTGGAAGAGAGTGTTTGCTATGACCAGTGCATTTTCTTGGCAAAACTCTATTAGTCTTTGCCCTGCTTCATTCCATATTCCAAGGCCAAATTTGCCTGTTACTCCAGTATGAAAAGGCAAAATGATAGCATACTGAAAGATGAACTCCCCAGGTCAGTAGGTGCCCAATATGCTACTGGAGATCAGTGGAGAAATAAGTCCAGAAGGAATGAAGGGATGGATCCAAAGCAAAAACAATACCTAGCTGTGGATGTGACTGGTGAGAGAAGCAAGGTCCGATGTTGTAAAGAGCAATACTGCATAGGAACCTGGAATGTCAGGTCCATGAATCAAGGCAAATTGGAAGTGGTCAAACAAGAGATGGCAAGAGTGAATGTCGACATTCTAAGAATCAGCGAGCTAAAATGGACTGGAATGGGTGAATTTAACTCAGATGACCATTATATCTACTACTGCGGGCAGGAATCCCTCAGAAGAAATGGAGTAGCCATCATGGTCAACAAAAGAGTCCGAAATGCAGTACTTGGATGCAGTCTCAAAAGTGACAGAATGATCTCTGTTCGTTTCCAAGGCAAACCATTCAATATCACAGTAGTCCAAGTCTATGCCCCAACCAGTAACGCTGAAGAAGCTGAAGTTGAACGGTTCTGTGAAGACCTACAAGACCTTTTAGAACTAACACCCAAAAAAGATGTCCTTTTCATTACAGGGGCCTGGAGTGCGGTCTCAGTTAAGCCCTGGCGTTCTCCTCCACCCCGTAGAACACACCCTGGTTTGTAATGACGGATTCGTGCGCGCACGTGTTGGTCTTTGCGACCCCAGGGCTACATCCCCGCTGGGCTTCTGTGTCCATGGGATTTTTCAGGAAGAATACTGGAGTGGTTGCCATTTTCCTCCTCCAGGGGATCTTTTCCACCCAGGGGTTGAACCTGCGTCTCTTGGGTCTCCTGCTTTGCAGGCAGGTTCTTTGCTTGCTGCGCCATCAGGGAAGCCCACATCGATGGATTTACGTGATTGTTAAGCATCTGCCTGCCTGTGGGGTTGTGGACTTCAGGGAGGCAGGAACCAAGTCCCAGAACCTTCATGATACCTGGCATGCGGTTGTGCTCAGTCAGGTTTTGTGGAATGATTAAGAGATATTGTTGGGTGGATCCAGAGAGATAAAGACTAGCTTTCCTGGGACCTTCCCTGGTGGCCCAGGAGTTAAGCATTGGATTCCCAGTGCAGGGGTTGTTAGGGAACTAAGATCCCACCTGCCTCCGGGCAACTAAGTCACAGCAAAGACCCAGGAGGCTGAAAAAAGAAGCCTGGTTTCCAGCCCTCCCCTTGAAGGGTATTAGGTCCCCAGAGGAGGGCGTGGGGCCTGGAGAGAGGTCTAACGTGCAGGGCACACACGTGGGAGGTGGGCCCTTCATCACTCACTTCCTGGTTTGCATCCTCATGGGAAAGGAGACGCTGTCTCCGCCCCTGACCGAGACCTTGGCCGCAGGACAGACCTCGGGTGTACCTGGCGAGGGGCTCAGCCTTGGCAGGGAATGCACAGGCGTCTGTGCTGGCGTCCACTGCCCATCTCCCCGGCCCATGCCAGTGTGGCATCGTGGAGTGCCTGTTCGGTCTGCTGGCTGCCAGCAGGGAAGAGAGCCCCGGATCCTGGAGCCCTGGATCCTGCCATCCCAGGTCTGTCTCTTCCCACAGGTCAGTTGAGGAAGCTCCTGATACGGTGTCAAGTGACAGGCATGGGCGGCCGCAGCGGGGGGACTCACTGTGAGCTTGTTGCCGGGAGGGGGCTTGCTCTCCCTGAGTTTAGCATTTGGGTTCAAGCAAGGAAAGCAGCCTGGTATCTGCGGCTCTCTGCAGGCCGGGGGCCTTGCATAAGGGCGGCGTCCAGGCGGCTGGACCGTCTCCCTGACGCCACACCCTGGGTTTTGGTGGTCGCCGTGTTTCGCCCCAACTGAGGAAACTCAGCATCGCTGCTTCCTTTGGGGTCTTCTTCTTCCCTGACTGCGACCTCCCTTTCTGGAATCTTGACCTTTTTTTGTTTGGCTGTGCCTGGTGTTAGTCTCAGCACACAGGGTCTTCGCTGAAACACCCAGGATCTGCACTGCAACGCACAGAATCTAGTTCCCTGACTGGGGATCGAACCCGCGCCCCCCTGCGCTGGGAGCAGAGGCTTTCTTAACCACTGGAGCACCGGGGAAGCCCCTGGAGTCCTGACTTTGAAAGCGGCAGGACGCAGGTGGAAGCTCTGTGGAGCCGAGTGTTAGCCTCAGGCCGGGCCCAGCAGTCCCTGAGCCCGTCAGTGGGGTCACGGCACAGTTAGACGCTGCGAGAGGGGCTGCCCCCTTCTCATCTGGCTCTCACTGGCCCAGGAAGGCTCCCGATGATAGTGAAGGCGAGGGCCCGGGGACCACTCAGCTCTGCCTGGGACCCCCTCCTTGTCGATGGGGCTGCTGGCCAGTTAGAGGGAGGTACTCATTCTTTCACTCAACAAACATTTGTTGAGCACCTACTGAGTTCCAGGCTCTCCTCAAGGCATTTTATGTGAATTATCTCAGTTACTGTTAAAGTGTAGTCGCTCAGTCGTGTCCGACTCTTTGTGACCCCATGGACTGGAGCCTGTCTGGCTCCTCTGTCCATGGGATTCTCCAGGCAAGAACTCTGGAGTGGGGTGCCATGCCCTTCTCCAGGGGATCTTCCTGACCCAGGGGTTGAACCTGGGTCTCCTGCATTGTAGCTGGATTCTTTACTGTCTGAGCCACCAGGGATATCTCATTTAATCCTTATAAAAGCCCTTTGCAGTGGGGATCTTTAGAGTTTTCCTCTGGAAGAGGGAACCAGGGATAGAATGGTGAAATAGCATCTTTGTGTCATAGTGAGGAAGAGAAGGGCCGGTCACTGTCCTACCTGGGACTGCCCGGGTGGTTCAGTGGATCAGACTCCCACCGGGCAGCAAGTGGGCTTGGAGCTCATGGCGCCCGTGGGGGTTCCACGCCGAGGGCTGTGAGGAGGGACACAGGCGTCCTCTGCGGGGTGGGCTACGGGCTACTGGCGGCGTCTGAGCTGCCCCGCCCCCTAGGAGTCCAGTCACGGGTCTGCTGAGCACCGCACGGCTGTGCTCAAAGCTGAAAATGAGAGGATGGTGTTTGGGACGGTCCCCCCGCCCCGAGGTCAGAGTCCGGGCCTCGGCTCCCTCCCAGGACAGCAGGCTTCAGGGCCAATCCGTTTCACGGCTGAAACCACCTCCTTTCCCTCTGAGCTCCTCCAGCCCAGCCTCCTCTGCTCTCTGCCTCGAACCCCAGGTAGCCTCTGGGAGGCAAGACGTTCACTGCAGGGGTGTGTGGTGATGGATCCCTTGGTCTGTTGAGGAAGAGCCAGCCGCTGCAGGGGACAGACGTGGCTGGACGTCTGCACCTGGGGCTTCATCACGGATCGGCCTTGGATGACCTTCTTGACTGTGGATGGATCTCTTTACGTTCCTAAGCCTCAGTTTCTTCCTCTGTAAAATGGGCTGATTCCATCCCTTGTGGGTGCCCCGCCCCCTTTGGGGCTTTTCTGTGCCTCCCTGGCAGGTGTGGAGGACAGGGAGCTCCCGGAGCAAACTCACGTCTTCCCTGCGGGAGGCTGTGGCACACGGTTAAAGGGGCGTCTTGAGTCTCAGCGCTGCGCCTTGGGGCTGAGGCCTCTGGGTCCCCTGGAGCTCCACACGGGGCATTTCAGGAGACCCCAGATGTTGCCCAGACAGCTTGCCTTGCCGTGCCGGGGTGGGCTGAGCTATTTTTTAGCTCCGAGTTCTGCACGGGTTATTTCTTCCTGCCCAGAGCTCTCTCTGGGACAAAGTGTCAGCCTCTTGGCTGAGGGAGACAGAGCTTGAGGCAGAAGAGGCTGGAGCCAGGGCGGACCCCTGTGGGTTGCCACCAGGAGGCTCCCTCCACGTGGGCAGACTGCCCGTGGGGGCTGTGTGACCCTTCGGGGGAGAGCCGGGCGTGTGCCAGGGTCCCTCACCTGCCCGCCAGAGCGGCCGAGGGCTGCAGCCACCGCCGCCGCAGGGTCCCGTGCCCTCTCCCAGCCACGTGCTCCGGACTCACAGGAGCAAGAACCTGGTCTTTGGGGAGCGAGTTGGTAACAGTGGTCCCGCCCACCGCACCCCTCCTTTGACCACCGCCCGGGCGTCTTCCCAGGTGGGGTTTGGGGAGCCGCCTCCTGCATGGCTTGGCCCTGAGTCTGTGCAGTTCTCGGGGAGGGGCCGTCCTGGCTGAGGCTGGGTTTGGGCGGGCCTGGCGTGCGGGCCCCCGGGCCTCGGCCGCCTCCTCCCTGCCCCTGAGGGTGGAGGTGGGGCAGGCCTCGGGGCTGGTGTGGACTGGCCTTCCCTCACTCACGAGAAAGTGCGTGTCGAGGTCCGCTGTGTGCCAGGTGCTGCTCCAGGGCCGTGGGTGGAGCGGTGGTCGTAAACGATGATGTCCACGTTTTGGTCAGTGTGAGCAGCTGGATGTATAGACGCCTGGAGGGTTAAATACCACGAAGACGGGGAGAGCAGAGGCCGAGGACACGGTGTGCTGTGGGCACGCGTGTGCTGTTGGAGAAGCGGGTGCTTGGAGGGCCTCTGACAGCGGCCTTGGAGCCGAGTCCCGACGCGGTGCAGGAGGCGCCCCTGGGTGTGACTGCGGAAGAGCGTTTCAGGCAGAGCAACCAGCCGGTGCAGGGCTTCTCTGGTGGCCCAGTGGTTAGGGATCCACCTGCCAGTGCAGGAGACACGGGCTCCCTGGACCGGGAAGATCCCACGTGCCTCGGAGCAAGGAAGCCTGGGCCCCACGACGATGGGCCTGTGCTCCGGAGCCCGGGACTACGGCTGCTGAGCCCGTACACCCTAGAGCGCGTGCTGCACCAGGGAAGCACCCCAGTGAGCAGCCCGCGCACTGCAGGGCAGAGGCGATCCGGGCAGCCGCGGAGACCCGGCACAGCCAGGAACGAGCAAACGAAGCCGCCAGCGCGGAGGCCCCGAGGCAGGGCGCGAGAGCCTGCAGTGGCCCTGGCGACTCTGGTGGAAAAGCTGCGGAGAGAGGCAGGGCTTTAAGTCAGGGAGGGCGGGGAGGGACTCATCAGGTGGGGTCTTGTAGGGCAAGGAGCCCGGTTTCCACTGTGAATGAAGTAGGCATTTGAGGGTTTGAGCAGAGGAGTGACTCGGCCGCTGGTTGGGAACAGAGTGTGTCGGGCGAGGGGTGAAGGGGGGGCAGGAGCCCCGTCAGGGGCTGTGCTGATGGCCCGCAAGGTGATGGCGCTTTGGAGGGGGTGGTGGAAGGGGGAGTGGCCGGGGGTGGTCAGGTTCTGGACGCATCTGGAAGGCTGAGCCACCGAGGTTGGCGGATGGGAGGCACGCAGGTGTGAGGGGCAGAGGAGCCAGGGCTGGGCCCGAGGGGTTCAGCCCGTGCCCCCGGCAGGCTGGAACTGCCTCCAGCTGAGCTGGGACGCTTGGGAGCAGGGAGGGCAGGTGTAGACGCTGGAACGCACCTGCTGAGCAGGCGCACTTCTGGGCAGAAGTCTGGACCTGCTGGGGAGGTCAGCGTGACCGTAGAGGTGGTCTTTAAAACCACAGAAATGGGATGTTCCTGGTGGTCCAGTGGCTAAGGCTCCAAGTGGCCCAGTTTCTGGAGGTCCTTGGCCCTTTCTGCAGCTTGGACTGTCCATCTTTCGCCACGTCCAGTTCTGTCAGATTGGAGCCAGACAGACCCAGACGGGAGGCCTGGAGTCAGTCCCCTCCACTTCCTGGTCCCACCTCGTGTTTCCTGTGTGACTTTGGGAAAGTTGCTTCCCCAGTCTGAACCTCAGCTTCCCCATCCATGAAAAAGACCTTTTGGGCTTCCCTGGTGGCTCAGCTGGTAAAGAATCCGTCCACAATGAGGGAGACCTGCGTTCGATCCCTGGGTCTGGAAGATCCCCTGGAGAAGAGAAAGGCTTCCCACTCCAGTATTCTGGCCTGGAGAATCCCATGGACTGTAGAGTCCCTAGGGTCACAAAGAGTCGGACACGACTGAGCGACTTTGACTTTTTGCTTTTTCCAGCCTGGAAGTGCCCTGCTGATGGTTGAGTATTCTAGAGCCACACTGGTACCGCACTGCCCGCGAGGTGGGCTTTGGATGGGGAAACTGAGGCGCAGAAAGGCGAAGGGTGGTGCAGAGTCCATGCTTCCAAGTGTGTGTGCGGGGTCCCATCGCGTGGGCCGCCCAGGATGTGACCGAGGATGCATCACACTCCAGTCAGCAGTTTTCCTCCTGGCCCTTTAGCCTGGGGCCTCCTGCATGGACTGGCTTGCTGGGGACGAAGGGGTTACTGTGCTGGAGGCAGAGGTGGGGGGGGTGTGCCTGGAGGAGGAGGAGGGGGAGAAAGAAGGGGAGGGGCTGTGCTGGGGGCTGTGCTGGCTCTGGTTTCCTAGCAACAGCCCCCACGAGTCCCTGCCGCCAGGGGCCTGGTGGGATCCTCTGCCCGGTGGCCCCCTTTGGGTGGCTGTGGAAGGGGACTGCCCCCCACCGGTCCTGCCTGGGGATCCTGGACCCAGAGCACGCCCAGGAGGTCAGTGCAGGGAGAGGGGACGCTCACGCGGGGCCAAGACAGGGCCTCCATTGTCCGAGGCTCAGCCACTGGCCAGCCTCACCCCTGCCCGCGGCAGGAAGCCCATTGAGCAGCCTGGCGCCCAGCGGGCAGGGAGCGGAGCTGCCGCTGCTGTGCCTCCAGCACTTGAAGCTCCCGTCCGTCACCCCTGCCCTCAGCCACAGTCCGTGTCCGTGATGCCCGGTCCGCGCTGCCCTCCCATGAGAGCCGCCCTGCGCCTCCCTGCCCGCAGCCCAGGAACTTGGCTCAGAGCATCTGCCTCTCTGCCCCCTTTTCCTCGCCTGTTGGGAGCCCAGTTGGGCAGGGAGTCTGGTGCACGGCAGAGCCCAGGAGACACCTACGACGACCACTTCCAAGGCGATCGCTGTTTGATCTCGTGGGTGGCGAGGGTCCCGGAGGTCAGGCCGGCGTTCTTGCGTTTGGGCAGCCTGGCCTCCGTGGAGCGATCGGCAGGATGGGGCAGTGGGAGCCCCGGGAAGGGGACTGGAGTCTGTGAGGGCCCCTCGGGCGCCGTCAGACGTCTCTCCTCCTGGACCGGCGTCTGACGGGCGACGAGAAGCAGAGGGTGAATGCCTGCCTGGGTCTAGCTGGGAGGGCGAGCCGCAGGTTCTGTGTCTGGAGCTGATTTCTGCGGCCTCAGCGCAGTGCGGTCCATGCGTCTCATCGCGCTCTGTCCGGGGCTCTGAGCCCCGGACATGTCCTTCTCACTGTCGCCCCGCCTGTGTTTTCTCGGCTAAGCCCCTGTCTCTCCAGAGCCCCCGCGAGCCAGTGCCCGGCGCGGTCTGCAGCTGGGGGAGCTGCGTGCGCCGTCCTCCCGGCCCTGGTCCTTCTGGGCAGAGGACCCCCGGGGGAGCGGAGGTCGCCAGCCGAGCCATGGCCCATCCCGGGGCAGGGGCACCCCAGCCCCCGGGGTCCTTGGTGAGGTGCCCTGGGCAGATGCAGGTCCTCGGCTCTGTTCAGTGAGTGCATCTCCACGGTGGCCTGTTTGCGGGTCCTGCTGCAGCCCCGAGAGGAAAGGAAGCGGCCAGCCTAGGCAGGGAGACAGTTCCGAGGGGGCGGCAGGCGTCCCGCAGCCACCTGTGCTCCTTGCAAACAGCCTTTCTCTGGCGGCACACGTGAGCTCCCAGCTCAGGACTGCGAGTGGAGCGCAGGGCTGGGGGCTCTCTGGCCACACCGCCCGGCAGGTGGGGGCCTGGTTCTCTGACCCTCGGCCCCTGCCTTTGAAGCATGGAGTCTTAACCGCCGGACCACCAGGGAGTGCCCCCTGCCACAGGTCTTTCAGTTTTCTTTAGAAAGCTACTTTGACTGTGCTGGTCTCCGTTGCCACCACACCACTGTGTCTTCTCTGCACACCGCACAGAGAAGGTGTGCGGGCCTTCTCGAGTCGTGGTGGACTGGGTCTCGGCACTGCGGCCCCCAGGCGACTCCTTGCCATGGCTTCTCTCGTCGTGGCGCTCGGGCTCGGGCGGGTGGGCTCAGAAGCGGCGGCTGAGTTGGGCTTAGCTGCGTGGGCTCAGGAGTGGTGGTGCAGGGGCAGTTGCCTCGAGGTCTGTGGAATTTTCCTGGACTGGGGATCAAACCCGTGTCTCCCGCCTTGGCAGGCGGACTCAACCACTGGACCTCCAGGGAAGTACCCTCTCCCCCGCGACACGCACAGGTATTTTTTTAAACAAGCTTGGGAAACACTGCCTAAGATGGGTCTGCAAAGGCCTCACAGAGGAGCAGAGTCTGGGTTTTAAAGGCTGAGTAGGAGTTTGCTTGTTGGCTCTGAGAGATCTCACTGGAGGGAATAAACAGCCCGAGCGAAGACCCAGAGACACAGAACAAGTGGGCTCAGGAAGGGGCCTGAAGCTGGGGCGCGCAGGCCAGGCACGGGAGTTGCTGAGATGAGAGAGGTTGGCGGGGAGTTGGCGGAGGTGGGTGGGTGGAGCTGGGGTGGGGGTTGGGGGGCGCAGGGGGAGTTGGGTTTCATTTTGAGGCGACAAGGAAGAGCCTGAGGGTGTGTATTTCGGGACAGTAACCGTGACGTGACGGCAGAGTGGGGGGTGGGCCAAGCTCACAGCTGACAAGGGCTGAGAGCGAGCATGGCCCCGGAGGGTGTGGCTGCAGCAGGACCCCCACCCCGACCCTGGTCTCACCTCCGGTCCAGCACTTTCTTCCTGGCTTCCAGGAGATGGACCCGGTGCCTCTGAGGCCAGAGTTGGGGGGAGGCCGGGCCAGTGCCCGGCCCTTGTTTGGCTCTGTAGGACGGGCTGGCGTCTCCCTTCCTCCGGCGAGTCTGCAGCCCACCTTCCCCTCCCCAGCTGCACTCTCCCTCCAGTGTGCAGCCTTCCCGGTCGTCACCCTCCTGGCCTGATTTGTGAGGATCAGAGAGGCTCGCTTGTAGGTTTCTCTCAGCCTCATTCGGGCGAGTGGACTGGAGTGGGAGGTGGGAGATGGTCCAGTGCTACAGAACCCGCCTGCCAGCGCAGAGACGTTAGAGACCTGGGTTCTACCCTGGCCCGGGAAGAGCCCCTGGTGGAGGGCGTGGCAACCCCCTCCAGTATTCTGGCCTGCAGAATCCCATGGACAGAGGAGCCTGGCGGGCTACAGTCCGTGGGGTTGCAGAGGCGGACACGACTGAGCAACTTAGCATGCACGGCCAGTTTCAAGAGCTAGTGAGGAGGACCCCGTGCAGGCAGCCTGGAGGATGACTTCCTGCTGGGCCTCTGGGTCGGATGGACCTTGAACTCTAGAGGAAGGGCAGACTGACAAGGCTTTGCTTAAATTAGAGCCTGGAAGACACCTGCTGTGGCGAGCAGGGCTGTTGAGGGTGGAGGCAAGTGCGAATCCGGCTGCTCTTGGGGTTCCGGTCCCTGAACTTGGCCTGCTTGGTGGGCACACCCAGAGCTGGGCTGGGCCTTTGCTTCTCTCTGCCTGAATGGGCTTGAGAAGCGCTGCCTGGGGCTTCTCTGGCGGTCCAAGGGCTCAGACTCCGCGTTCCCAGTGCAGGGGGCCCAGGTTAGATCCCTGGTCAGGGAGCTGATCCCACGTGCTGAAACTAAAGATCCTGGCGCTGCAACGGAGACCCGGTGCAGCCAATTAAAATACTGACAAACAAAAACAAATGTTACAGAAGCACAGCCTGCTTCTGCCCATTCTGTGCGGCGTCACCAGAAAGAGCCGTGTTCAGGGGGGTCTGCGTGCCTGTCCGGTGCCGGTGGTCGTTTTGAGGGAGCGATGACCCCCAAGAGTAGAAAGTCTCCTCTAACCCCACCCCCACCCGCGTGGAGGGCTGTGAACGGCACCGTGACGACGGCGGCCAGGTGCGCCGAGAGCTACGCCCGCATGCACCGCAGCCCCGGGTTCAGGAGCACCGGGTCTCCGTGGGGTGGGCGCGGGGAGAGGCTAGACTGTAACGGTGGCAAGTGGCGGAGCTGGGGTGTGAACTCTGATCTAACAGCGGGTTCCACCCTTTCCGCGCAGCCTTGAAGCTACTGTCTGCTCCGACCTGTGATGTTATTTAGCTTTTTAAAATGAGAACGCTTGGGCGTCCCTGGCAGCCCAGTGGTTAGGACTTTGGCTTCCACGGTGGCTGGGGGCCTGATCCCTGGTCAGGGAGCTCAGAGCCGAGATGCTCTTGGCCAAAACACCAAAACGTGAAAGAGAAGCAATGGCGTAACAAATTCAATGGACTTTAGAAATGGTCCACGTCAAAAAAAATCTTTAAAAAATGAGAATGCTTCTTCTTCATCTTCCCTCCTTGTAATGCTCACTGTAGGAGAGCTTGAAAATTCAGGAAAACGGAAGGAAAGGGGAGGAAGCCTGCGGAGCCCTGCACCCTAGCGAGCACAAATCTTGCCCCTTGGTGCGCCTCCCTCTGTCCCCTCCCTCCCTGCGCTTTAGGAGCCACCGGGAACCCCTGGATGTGGGCGATCCGAGCCGCTCTTGGTTTTCAGTCGACTTCCCTCCCCAGCCAGGCCGCCTCTCCTGCCAGAGAGCGGCCCAGCAGGAAGGTTCTGGGTCGCTTTTCAGAGAGAGGCTTGTTTTGGGGGCATCACAGCACATTTCTCCTGGCTTAGCCTCCCATCCTGAAGCTTCCAGGCCACGCGCAGCTCAGGGGAGACCTTTAAAACACTAAACTAGAAAGTAGCCAGGCAACCCCGCCTGCCGCTTCCACACGCTCACACCTGTGCCTCGCTCCTGGCCCCGCCAGCCTGTGGCGTCCTCTGGCGGGGCTGTCCTGCCCACTTTACGGAGATGTAGCCCGAAGCTCAGGGAGGCCGAGGGGAGGCCTGGGGTCCCACCGCGCGGATGAGGCGGAACCCCGCCTGCAGATGGGTCTGACTTCGCCCAGGTCCCCACAGCTTGAAGCCCTCGGGTTCCCCCTGACCCTCCTCCAGGGTCTCTTGCGCTCCTGGGGTGTGGGATCCAGATGCATGGTCCCAGTCACTGGTCCCGTTTTGGTGGTGACATCAAGAATGGGCATCTTGGCACCGATCGAGCCTGCCAGGGCTCTGAGGCTGAGCTCGGGTGCTGCTGGGAGTCCCGTGGGCGAGGCAGCAGGACCCCAGCTTTATAGACGAGGACCCTGAGGCTCAGCTCGCCTGCCAGTGGGGAAGACGCTTCCAGCCTGGGTCCCAAGGCAGAGCTTGGTCAGCACAGCCTGGGCCCTGGATGCTAATGGCAGCCGAAGAACGGTGGGTCCCGAGGACCCTTCCAAGGGTGTTACCTGTACTTACTCTTGATTTTCTTGAGGACCCCACGAGGGCGGTCCTTTTTAATCCCATTTTGCAGATGAATAAACTGAGGTCCAGAGGTGGTGTTAAATAGCTCATCCACATATGACAGCCCCTTTGACTGTGTGGATCACAATAAACTGTGGAAAATTCTGAAAGAGATGGGAATACCAGACCAAGAGCTTCTTTTTTTCCACTTCAAGAATATAAACATTGTTTTCAACTCTATAGTTCTCTTTGTTAATGGAGATACAGGTTAATTATAGAAAAATGGTTAAAAACAAAGTTACAACCACAAAATAAACTATTATTACTGTCTCTTATACACATCTGAAGGAATGATGCTAAAGCTGAAACTCCAGTACTTTGGCCATCTCATGCGAAGAGTTGACTCATTGGAAAAGACTCTGATGCTGGGAGGGATTGGGGGCAGGAGGAGAAGGGGACGACCGAGGATGAGATGGCTGGATGGCATCACTGACTCGATGGATGTGAGTCTGAGTGAACTCCGAGAGATGGTGATGAACAGGGAGGCCTGGCGTGCTGCGATTCATGGGGTCGCAAAGAGTCGGACACGACTGAGCGACTGAACTGAACTGAACTGAACTGAGCAGTGGGCCTAGGCGGTGTCAGGTAGCTGGCCTTGAACGCTGTGCTGACTGCTGTGCCAGGAGGGTCCCTCGCAGGGCCCCTGGCTGCTCGGAGCCTGCCCTCCCCACTCGCTCACCCCGAGCCCGGGCACACGTGCAGAGTGATCGCCATGGGCTCTGGGTGTGCCGGGGGCTGGGCGGCGTGTGTCCTTGCCCGGGGAAGAGAGAGGTGAAAACATGTCTGTTTGGCTACTTGAGTTAGTCATGCACCTTGGGCTGTGTGCTAGGTCGCTTCAGTCGTGTCCAACTGTTTGCGACCTTACAGACGGTAGCCCACCAGGCTCCTCTGCCCATGGACTTTCCCAGGCAAGAACACTGGAGTGGGCTGCCATGTCCTCCTCCAGGGCATCTTCCCGACCCGGGGATCGAGCCCACATCTCTTAAATCTTCCCTAACCCTTTGCTGAGAGTTTTCAGCGTGGGACTGAAAGATGCAGTCACGCACTTTGTGGAAAGCAATTGGCTTTTAATCAGAATGAAGAGTGCAATTCTCTGACCCAGCCCATCCCGCCTGGGAGGGCACCCCACAGGTTCATGCATCCGTGGCTCAAGGCCAGGTGTGTGGAGAACGGTTTATAGCGTCAAAGCCTGGAAACAACCTCGGCGTCCCCTCAGGGGTCATGTCCGTCACGGGAGACACTGCCCCCAGCACTCTGCAGGCGTTAAAATGCGAGACTGCTGTCCATGCGCTGTGCTGCTCTGAAATGGCCTTGCAGCTTCTCCAGCAGAAACGGTGGTTGCTAGGGCTCCCCGGGCGAATGGAAACAGCCTCGGCGTCCCCTCAGGGGTCATGTCCGTCACGGGAGACACTGCCCCCAGCACTCTGCAGGCGTTAAAATGCGAGACTGCTGTCCATGCGCTGTGCTGCTCTGAAATGGCCTTGCAGCTTCTCCAGCAGAAACGGTGGTTGCTAGGGCTCCCCGGGCGATGCAGCGGCGGAGTCTGCTGTCCATCTGCGGGGGTTGCGGGTTCGATCCCTGGTTGGGGGGCTCCTGATAGGTCCCCACATACTGCACGTGGCCAAAAAGGAGGAGCTGCTGAGTGAAGCAAACCAGACAGGGAAGGACAAATATGTAATGTCGCTCATGTGAAATCTTAAAAAACTGACACGAATGAATTTTTTAACAAAACAGACATAGACAGCAAACTTATGATTATCAAAGGGGGAAGCGGGGGTGGACGGCTAGATCAGGAGTTTGAGATTGACGCACTACTGTGTGTAAAAGGGGCTTCCCCGGTGGCTCAGGGCCCAAGAGTCCACCTGCGCGCAGAGGACAATGCAAGAGACGCCGGATCGATCCCCGGGTCGGGAAGATCCCCTGGAGGAGGAAATGGCTACCCACCCCAGTACTCTTGCCTGGAGAATCCCATGGACAGAGGAGCCTGGTGGGTTACAGTCTGTGGATCGCCAAGAGTTGGACCCGGCTGAATGGACTTAGCGTGCATGCACGTGTATTAAATGCATAAATAGTCTGTATAGCGCAGGGACCCATTCGATATTGTGCAAAAGCCTATAATGGAAAAGAATCGGAAAACGAATAGATATGCGTGTATATGTACACACACGTGTACCTGAGCCACTTTGCTGCACACTGGAGCACTGTGAAGACCGTGTGTGTGCTCAGCCGCTTCAGTCGCGTCCGACTCTGTGCGACCCTATGGACCGTAGCCCGCCAGGCTCCCCGTCCGTGGGATTCTCCAGGCAAGAACACTGGAGTGGGTTGCCATTTCCTCTTCCAGGGCATCTTCCCGACCCGGGGATCGAGTCCACATCTCTTAAGTCTCCTGCATTAGCGGGTGGGTTCTTTACCCCTAGTGACGCCTGAGAAGCTGTAAATAAACTAAACTTCAATTTTGAAAAAAGTTGCTGTACCACAGGGAAGGTACAGTGTGCTTCCTTCTGTATGAAGCAAGGCCTCTGCACAGATGAACAGGCTGGTGCACACACGGCATAGTTCCGGAAGGATTCACAGAAACGTGTAACGGCGGTCACTCCCGGGGAGGCTGAGAGACTGCTTTCATTGTACAGCCTCAGCCTCTGTGTTGTTTGGACTTTGAGAGACAGTGGAGCACGGTGGTTATATAATGAGCACGTGCGGCGGTCCGTGTTCACGCCCTGGCTCTGTCGGTCACGAGCTGTGTGATCCTGGGCTACTTTACTTACCCCCTCTGGGCCTCGTTTTTGTCCTAATTTGGATGAATAGATATTAATATTTGTAAAGCGCTCAGAATAAAGTCTGAGGTGTAGTAAGGAAGGAAGGAAGGAAGGTGAAGTCGCTCAGTCGTGTCCGACTCTTTGCGACCCCATGGACTGTAACCTATTAGGCTTCTCCGCCCATGGGATTCTCCAGGCAAGAATACTGGAGTGGATTGCCATTTCCTTCTCCAGGGGATCTTCCCGACCCAGGGATCGAACCCGGGTCTCCCGCATTGGAGGCAGACGCTTTAACCTCTGAGCCACCAGGGAAGCTGTTATTAATCAATTGCTATTTACATGCGTTCTATTTTTATTTAGGAAGCCAGCTATTGTAAACAGAGGCTTTAGGATTGGAAGGGAAAGCAGGCAGGCAGCCAGCGTGCGGCAGGCTCTGATGAGAGAGGAGGGTTTGGAGCCTTCCCCCCAGGGTCGAGCCCCTCCTCCACAGGGACGTCTCGGCGAAGTGCCCCCAGCTCGGACTCGGGGGCAGAGAGGGAGTGGGGGGAGCACAGGCGGGGCGCGCCTGGCAAGGTTGCTCCAGGGCCCAGGAAGCCCAGAGGAGGTCTGGCGGCTCGGGCGGACTCCTCCACCGCCAGGCTTAGAGATACTGCCCCTTTGCTCAGAGCTCTTGGGGTCCGCCCCGATCTGGAGCCACCTGTGTCCACGAAGCCCTTTCCTTCCCTCACACCCATGTGCCTGCCTGCCAAGCTTGGGGGCGACACAGGGGGAGACAAGAGAGAAAGTGGATGGCCTTCGGTGGGGCCCGTGGGGCGGGGTGGCATCAGGGCACCCGTGGTGACCGGGCACCAGGAGCAGGAAGCGTCCGGCCCACGCCCGTGACCCTTCAGGCTGGTCCAGTTCTGGAATGTGGGGGCTGAGCACGATCCTGGCGTCCGAGGCTGGAGCTCCCCTGCCGGCCGGAAAGGCCCCCTGCTAGCCCAGCTAGGCAGCGTGGGCTGGGCACAGGGAGGCCTGGGCCGGGCGGTGGGTGGCCGTCCTGCAGCTGCTGGTCTCTCTGCGGGTTAATGATTCACTGTGCTCGCACCGTCCTGGGCTTCCAAAGCTGCTGGGAAATGGGCTGAGAGCAGCCGGCTGGCATGCACCCGTCGGTCGCGAACCGGTGACCCCTCTCTGTGGCTGGAACTTTGGCCTTGAATGCCCTCTAATCAGATTCCTGGCCTTCTTTTCACAGGGGAGCGGCTGGACAGTGCTGGTCTGAACTGGGCCCCGTCTGATGGCTTCCTCCCGTCCTCCGCAGGCTGCCGCAGGTATGGTCCTCTTGTCCGGCGTCCGCCCGGGGCCTCTGACCCTGGGTGTGAATCTGGCCCCGCTGGTGGTTAGCTGGGCGCCCTTGGGCCAGTGGCCTCTGCAACAGGGAAATAATAGGAAGTGGGCTCTGGGCAGGGGGTGGAGACTCTTTGCTTGTCCACCTGAGGGCCCCTGGGGAGATGAGCAGAACCTGGGACTGCGGCGTCCTTGGGGGTAAAACTAAGAACTGAGAGTAGGAGCTAGGGGCTGGGGGTGCTGCCCGTCCATCTCCATCTGCTGAGGCTCCAAAGCCGGGCCATCTGGCCGTGGTGGGGTGGCCAGAGTCAGCAAAAAAAAAAAAAAAAAGGAAAAATACATACTTAAGCTGAAAACAAATATTTCCTAGAAATGCAGTTTGATGTCCTGTATTTTACATGGCGATCCTAACACTGGGGCTTGGACAGTGCTGGCAGACCTGGGCCCCGGAGGAGCTGGGCTCGAGGCCGTCTTCCCCGCTGGGCCCAGCCTCCCGTCCTCTTGTCCTTCCTGGGGGATGGCCGACGGCAGAATGGTAGTGAGCCAGGGCTGCTTCTCGGGTCCAACCAGCCCAGTGGCTTGGCGTCTCTCCGGCTGTCTCATCGCCCACGAGCGTGGTGTTGATAGCGACAGCCTCTCCCGTGTGATTGCAGGGTTTAGGGACAGGTGGGGCTCACTGCCTGGAAAATGTCATCACTGGGGCGTTGGCAGGACCGGCTGCCCGTGCCCTGCTCTGAGCCCAGGGGCCGAGCCCAGGAGGAATCTCTTCCCCCTTGAATCCCCGTGTCCTTCTCTGCAGGGTAGGGGACCAGCGTGGTGGGCCTGCCGCCTCCATAGCGTGGGCTGGCTTCCTGGGTCCCGGCCCCGTGGACTTGCTGGGGGCTCACTGGGGTTGGCTCTGCGGGGAAGGGGAATGTCCAGGAACATCACAGGCGCGTGTGGCTCCGTCCAGTCCTGCCGTCTGTCTGTCTGGGTGGGGAGAGCTCAGTTCAGCTCTCAGTCACCCAGGGATGGGCTGTCTGACTTTCCTTCTGATAAGGCGGCGCGGCTAGTTGCCTGGGTCTCAGGATCCTGGGAACAGAGTCTGGGGGAAAAGGGCATTTCTTGATTCATGGCCGTGGCTTTGGGTTCCGGGATGTCCCCGCTCCCCGTCATCAGCACCCTGCACCCTTTCTCCTCCACACCAAGGGGCTAGATGTGCAAACTGAGAGCAGAATTACTTTATGATGAAATCAATTCAGTTTCATTAAGCAAGCATTTGATGGGTGTATCTCATGTTGCAGGCTGATATCTGGTTGAAGCAGGCTCTTGGCCACTCTTTCCGATTCTCTGAGTGCTTCGCACCGTCTTCCCAAATAAATTAACCCCCCCACCTCCTTGCAGCCGTGTTCTCACCCCGTCATCCTCAGCCGCGTCTTCGCTTTGACTGGGCCACTCACTGTTGTTTTCCGCTCCTGCTGTGGCCCCGGCCGCCCCCCAACCTGAGCCTGTCAGGCCCTTGCTCACCCTTTCAGGCCCTGTACAGGGGCAGCCTGGTGCCAAAGCTGTGCCCCAGGCTCTGGCGAGCTCAAGCCCCTCCTCTGTTTAGCACTGACTCAGTCTTTGGGGCTTTATGTTTTTCTCTGGCCAGACCTGCCCGCCTCGCCCTGCAGTGAACTCCTTGACATTGTGGGACCATGTCTCACTTTTGTTTCAATCTTCTGGCCCAGGGTCTCCTGGGAACAGTTCACTGGATACTGTACAATCTATATGGTCTGACCAGTCCATCCTAAAGAAAATCAGTCCTAAATATTCATTGGAAGGACTGATGCTGAAGCTGAAACTCCAATACTTTGGCCACCTGATGAGAAGAACTGACTCACTAGAAAAGACCCTGATGCTGGGAAATATTGAAGGCGGGAGGAGAAGGGGACGACAGAGGATGAGATGGTTGGATGGCATCACTGACTCTATGGACGTGGGTTTGGGTGGACTCTGGGAGTTGGTGATGGACAGGGAGGCCTGGTGTGCTGCGGTTCATGGGGTCGCAAAGAGTTGGACACGACTGAGCGACTGAACTGAACTGATAGATTGCTGGGCTGACCGAAGCTATTTGTATTTTTTTTTTTTAACTTAGCGTTTACTTGGCTGCATCGGGTCTTGTTGTGGCGCGCGGGCTCTCTAGCTGTGGCGACCGGCTCGGTTGCGTGGCGCACGGGCTTGGTTGCTCGGCAGCATGTGGGAGCTTAGCTCCCTGACCGGTTCCCCGCATCTGCTGCATTGCAGTGTGGATCCTTAACCACTGGACCACGAGGGAAGCCCTGCTGTTTGTACTTAGCTGGCTTGGTAAAGAATCAGCCTGCCAATGCGGGAGACCCAGGACATGCTGCTTCGACCTCTGGGTGGGGAAGATCCCCTGGAGGAGGGCATGGCAACCCACTCCAGTATTCTTGCCCGGAGAATCCCCTGGACAGAGGAGCCTGGGGGGCCACAGTCCACAGGGTCACAAAGAGTCAGGCACAACTTAGCAACTCAACCACAGCAACAACAAAGAGAGAAAATAGAAAAGTAACCTGAGGCCCTGGACACAGCCTGGGGGCTGGGCCGCCGGGGGCAGGGCCCGGTCTGTGGGTGGGGAGGCGCCTCCATCCCACCTGGGGTCAGGGCCTGGGCTATATGACTCAAGGCGATAATAATAGTCCTCAGGATAATGACTGGGGCTTCCCCAACGGCTCAGTGAGTAAGGAATCCGCCTGCAATGCAGGAGACCCAGGAGATGCGGGTTTATCCCTGGGTTGGGCAGATCCTCTGGAGGAGGAAATGGCAACTCACTCCAGGGTCCTTGCCTGGAGAATCCCACGGCAGAGGAGCGTGGAGGCCTACAGTCCAGAGGGTCGCACAGACTCGGATGCGACCGAGTGAGTGAACACAGCGATAATGGTAATGGCGTGACGACTGATGCTGAGCAGAGCCGCCGCCGTGAGAGGAGCGCGCGCTCAGCCTGCGAGCCCCGGCTTCCGGGCACCCCTAGTGCGCGCAGGTCCATCCCTCCTCCCAGCGCTCTGTCAGGCCGTTGCTCTTGCTGTTCGCATTTGACGGACTGGGAAACTGCAGCCTGAGGGTCAGATAACGCGGCACGCACCCAGCAGCCGGTATATGGGAGAGCTGGGGTCTGAACCCAGGCTAGTCACTGCAGTGATGCAGGCTGCGTGCAAAGGGAATCCTTCCCACTGTCCGCCCAGCAGACTCAAGTGGGCATGGCTGTGGGCCCTGAAGCCTCCTTGGTCAGGACAGGTCTGACTCTGGTGGCCCAGAAAGTAGTGGGCAGGGACTTCGTGGTCACTTACTCCAGTATTTTTTAAAATATCTTTTTGTATTTATTTGTTTTTGGCTCTGCTGGATGTTCCTGCCTGTGCGGGCTTTCCTCTAGTTAGTTAAGGCGAGCCGAGGCCACACCCAAGTTCTGGCGTGTGGGCTGCTCTCTCTCTAAGATTTCACTCATTTTCGTGGTCACGCCTGTGCTGGTCCTCCCTGCTGCGCGGGCTTTCCTCCAGCTGCGGGCTCAGGCTTCTCCCTGCAGCGGCCTCTGCTTGCGGAGCACAGGCCCTGTCGGGCTTCAGCGGTTGCGGTGCAGAGGCTGCGTTGCTCCGTGGCATCGTCCCAGGCCAGCGGTGGAGCCCATGCGCCCCGCACTGGCAGGCGGGTTCTCAACCACGGGACCACCGGGCTGCCCTGGGCTCCCGGTCGCGGTGGCTTCTCTGGTCGTGGGCCACCGGCCCCAGGGCGCACGGCAGCACGGCAGCAGTTGCCGTGCACGGGCTCCCGAGCACAGGCTCGGTGGCTCCGTGGCAGGTGGGCTCTTCCCGCACCAGGGCCTGAACCAGTGTGTCCTGCACCGGCAGGCAGGGTCTTCATCACTAACCCACCGGGAAGCCGTACTCCAGTGTTCTTTAAATCGTTTAGAATCGCAGCCCACAGACCTGCCGATAGGAGCGTACGTGTGTGTTCACCAAGTCCTTGTTCCGTACCTGTCATGTGCTGGGCACAGTACCAGATGCTGGGAGTACACAGTGAGTGAAACCCCCGCCCTCAGGAGGCGTGCGCTCTAGCAGAGGAGACAACGTGGGCCACCGGCTCCAGGGCGCACGGCAGCAGTTGCCGTGCGCGGGCTCCCGAGCACAGGCTCGGTGGCTCCGTGGCAGGTGGGCTCTTCCCGCACCAGGGCCTGAACCAGTGTCTCTTGCACTGGCAGGCAGGGTCTTCATCACTAGCCCACCGGGAAGCCGTACTCCAGCGTTCTTTAAATCGTTTAAAATCGCAGCCCACAGACCTGCCGATAGGAGCGTACGTGTGTGCTCACCAAGTCCTTGTTCCGTGCCTGTCATGTGCGGGGCACAGTACCAGATGCTGGGAGTACACAGTGAGTGAAACCCCCGCCCTCAGGAGGCGTGCGCTCTAGCAGAGGAGACAGGCAGAAAGACAGGGAGAAGTACAGCCTGCCACGTGCTGTAAGGGCCGCAGAGATGGGTAAAGCAGGCAAGGCGATCGGGAGCCCCAGGGGTCACTGCGGGCAGTTCTGGTCCCCCCCACTCCAGAAGCCTCGGTGGGAGGTGACAGGTGGTAAATAGACCTGGAGGCCCCCGAGGGCGGGAGACGCTCCCTGGGGCAAGGGCAGCCTGGACCCCAGGACTGAGGTGCAAAGGTCCCGAGGCAGTAGCAGAGCGGCCACTTGCATGGCCCAGCAAGGAGGGCCACATGGCTGCAGGGGCGTGAGCAGGGGCAAGCGTTAGGGGGGTCTGTGCTACACACTGTATCTATGTGTGTGCTGTATGGATAAATCCAGAACGGAAGGGTTGACAGCAACCTCAAAAGTAAAACCACGTGTGAATTTGTTAATCGTGCGGTGGTGGCTGAGTCGTCAGGTCAGGCCTGACCCTTGCTGCGCGATGGCTGTGGCCCGCCAGGCTGCTCTGAGCGCAGTTCTCCAGGCAGAGGCCTGGAGTAGGCTTGCCACTTCCTTCTGCAGGGATCTTTCCAACCCAGGGATCGAGCTCAGGTCTCCTGTGCTCAGGCGGGTCTCCTGCGTTGCAGGCGGATTCTTTACCGACAGCTACTAGGGAAGCCTATTAGTATTACAAAATTTTAAAAAAGATCTTCAGTAAGCAGTTCATAAAGCAAAAAGCTTCCCGGGAGCCCCCCTAATTGATTTTATGACCCGCCAGTGGGTTGAGAACCGTTTGAAGGTTACTAATCTGGCCTCTGGCACAGCCTCTGGATCTCCTGAATTCAGCATCACGGGGCCAAGAGTGCAGGGGCTCAGGAGAGACTTCCAGGAGGCCACTGGGCTGAGCGGAGAGTGGGAACCAAGGCGGATCAGGGTTCAAACCTGGCTCCCCACTTCCAGCTGGTGACTGGGTGCTTCGCCTCACCTCGAGAAATCTCTGTGGCCTCGTGTAAAGCGGGGGTGGTTGGGAGGCTTCGGCAAGAGTCACGTGGGCTCATCGCAGGCCCTGAGTGTCTGTCCGCCGCTGGGGGAGGAGCTCGTGCCCCTGGCCACATCATCGTCCGGAGGAGTCCGCCCCGACGGCCGGGCCTTAGGGTCCCCCAGCTCCCAGGAGCAGGGGCTGCGTCCCCGCCTCCTTGGTCTCGTTTGGGTCATGGCCCCCGGGAGTCAGGGGGTGGGGTGAGCTCCGGCTTTCTGCTGTGCTCACACAGCGGAGGAAGGGGCTGCTGCTTTTTTTCTTTAAGATTTTTTTTGATGTGGACCATTTTTCAAAATGTGTTTATTAAATTTGTTGCAATATTGCTTATACAGTTTTATGTCCCCCCCCCCCGCACTTGGTCACATGGCATGTAGCATATTAGCTCCCTGAGCAGGCATTGAACCCACACCTCCTCCACTGGAAGGCAAAGTCTTAGCCACTGGACCGCCAGGGACGTCCCCGAAGGGGCTTCTTGAATTTCATACACTTGCACCTAAAGCATTCTGCTCTGGAAACCCCCCCAGTCACTGTGGATTTTGGGTTTCCTGGTCAGACAGTCTACCAGAATCAGGTACGCCCACCTGTCCATCTGCTGGTCTGTCCACTTGCCTCTCCGCTCCTCCACCTCCCCACCCACTTGCTTATCAAGGCATCTATGGACAACCCTGTCCTCAAGGATCTCGGGCTGGGAGGGGGCAGAAAGTACAACAGGTGTCATTGTGTAGCACATGCCGGGCAGTGTGCCAAGAGCCACGTCTGCTCCAGCGGTTCTCCGCTGGGGGCAGTTTCGTCCCCCAGGGGGCATTTGGCTGGCAATGTCTGCAGACACTTTTGGTTGTCACAGCTGGAGGGCAGAGGCCAGAAAGGCTGGTACACCTCCAGCAGTGGCCCCAACACAGAGACCTCGCAGCCTGGACTCGAGGCTGAGAAACCCTGACCTACATCTCGGGTCACATCCACGTCAGCTTTATAAGGTAGGTGCCCTTTCATCCTCTGCCTTACAGGGGAAGAGACGAAGGTTCAGAGAGGTGGAAAGCGCTCGGACAGGACCCGGCGGGCCCAGACCTCGTGCCCTGAGCTGTGTTACAGGGGCTGTGAGCGGGCTGCTCAGGGCAGCCCAGGGAGGGGTGATCAGCTTTAGACTTAACCCAGCCGCTCTGTCCTTGGGTTTTAGAGTGCGTTTGGACGAGGTAGCTTGTTCAGTCCCTAAGTCGTGTCCGAGGTTTGCACGAGCCAGGGAGATGGGCTAAATGAACACTTGAGGTTCTGTTTGGCGTCAGATTCCAGGAAAGAAGTCTTCCAAGGAAGAAGACTGGGAGACCTCAGCCAGATGAAATGGGTGGGAAGGCAATGCCCTTGAGGATGGAGGGCATTTCTTCACCCGTTTAATGCAAGTTTCTGAGTTATATCTGTTAGTTGCTCAGTCATGTCCGACTCTTTGTGACCCCATGGACTGTAGCCCGCCAGGCTTCTCTGTCCGTGGAGTTCTCCAGGCAGGAATACTGGAATGGGTTGCCATTTCCTTCTTCTAGGGATCTCCCCGACCCAGGGATCAAACCTGGGTCTCCCAAACTGTGGGCAGATTCTTTACCGTCTGAGCCACCCGGGAAGCCCCAAATTCTACTTGTTGACTAAGAAAAAATGCACAACCTAAAAACTGAGAATTAAGTTTTACTTGGAGGACTTGCTGAGGGCTGAAACCCTGCAGGATGCTCTCAGGCAGCGCTAGGATCTGCAGAGGACAGTGAGGAGCCAGGACGCATGGGAGTGTTCGCATCAAAGACCAGAGAGTGAGACCCTCAAAAGACCACTGCTCAGGACAGCCAGGCCCCTCAGGGTGATGAATTTAGCACTTTTCAGGGTGTGAGAGATGCAGGGGGCCGCGCTTGTTGCCATCATTTCTTTGGAGTGCGCTTCAGCTCTCTACAGCCGTGTCCTGTTCCTTCCCCCGAATCCCCCCAGGGCGCGCCATGCCATCCGGGTGCATCTGATGCCCTGAGGGCTGTCACACCCTTTGTTTACCAACCTGGCTGGTGACGGTCATCTACAGACCCCAGGCCGGGACCTGTCCCCTTCAAGGAGACAGAACAAATCGTTACACGTTACAGGAGTAGATGCAGAAAACAGGGGGCAAAGACAGAGAAGGGATGCGGGCGGGGCCGTCCCTGCCTGAGCTGAGCTTTGAGGGACGACCAGGCAGACCTGGCCCCGAAGGGGTCTCCCAGGAGGGAGAAGCAGGCTCTGAGGCCGGGAAGCCTCCAGGCTGGGAGCGCGGCCCCCAGCCCCACCGCAGCTGGTCTGTGCCCTGGTACCCCAAACTGGCTGTCTTCAGGCTCCAGACACTTCCAGACAGCTGCTCCCTGCCCCGTGCACGCAAAACACAGCTCAGGGTGCCCAGCAAGCCTGGCTGTGCTCATTTGCACGTATGCAAAATGCACAGATGGAAACGCACACTTGGAAATACACCCAAAGGTGTGTGCCCGACCCCCGACCCCAGGCAGATGCATTTATAAACCCCCGCTTGCTTACAAAATAGGGAACTAGAAAACAAGAAAGTCAAAGGCTCCCTTGCATCCGAGCCCAGATGCACTCACCTCAGAAGCTTGTCCCTGCCCTCCGCCAACTGCCCGTCTGTTCAGAGTCCCAACCCAACCCCAGGTCCCTCAGGGGACAGGAGAGCCCCTGGCCCTCACATGGGTTTGATCTCATCCCTGGGACCTGCCCTCACTTGGACCCCAGCTGCTCCCCACTTGCAGCCGTCTCTCTGGACCAAACACAAACGCGGATACCCTGCCACGGGCTAACTCCTCCTTCCTTCCAGGAGATCGACTGCTTCCCGGAGGCCCAGGCCCCTCCCCCGAGGCGGAAGACGACCCTGGCGAGGCCTTTGAGTTTGACGACAGCGAAGATGACGAGGACACCAACGCGGGCCCGGCTGTCCCAGGCGCAGCGCAGGAGACGGAGGCAGACACACCCCTGATCCACTTGGACTCCGCCCCCGTCGCCGGTAAGGTGCTCTGGGAGCCTGATGTCTTCACGGCTCAGGGTCTGCAGGACTCCGGGGGGCTCAGGGCCGCCTGGAGGCTTCCGGCTCCCCGTGATGCCGCCTCATGCTGTCCCCAGGACGCGGGGACCAAAGAGAGACCGTTGGGCGGAAGCTGCATCCCGTCGCCTCCCTTGGGCCCTGGAGATTCCTAGCATGCCTGCAGCATCTGGTGCGCTCTCGCACGTCGTAAATGGAAGCGACTGGCCGTTGGTTGTGCTTCGGGGACAGTTACTGCCCAGGGCTTGTTTCTCCCAAGCTCCCCCTCCCTGCAGCTCCTTCCAGGGAGCAGCCTCTCCCAGAGCCCTGTGGGCGGGGAGGCCCCGATAAGACCTGTGTGAAACCAGCCTCTGTCCTCAGGAGGGACTGGGGACTAGACGGGCAGGAGCTTCCTGCAGGCCTGGGGGCAAGGAGCTCCTTGGGGAGCTGAGGGTTGGGGCAGGCAAGAGCTGGCAGGGGGACCAGTTCCGGTAGAATGTGGGCCGTGGCCACGGGGTGGGGTCTGGCAGGACAGGCAGGGGAGCTTAATGACAGTGTGGATGCACAACCTAAAAACTGAGAATTAAGTTTTACTTGGAGGACTTGCTGAGGGCTGAAACCCTGCAGGATGCTCTCAGGCAGCGCTAGGATCTGCAGAGGACAGTGAGGAGCCAGGACGCATGGGAGTGTTCGCATCAAAGACCAGAGAGTGAGACCCTCAAAAGACCACTGCTCAGGACAGCCAGGCCCCTCAGGGTGATGAATTTAGCACTTTTCAGGGTGTGAGAGATGCAGGGGGCCGCGCTTGTTGCCATCATTTCTTTGGAGTGCGCTTCAGCTCTCTACAGCCGTGTCCTGTTCCTTCCCCCGAATCCCCCCAGGGCGCGCCATGCCATCCGGGTGCATCTGATGCCCTGAGGGCTGTCACACCCTTTGTTTACCAACCTGGCTGGTGACGGTCATCTACAGACCCCAGGCCGGGACCTGTCCCCTTCAAGGAGACAGAACAAATCGTTACACGTTACAGGAGTAGATGCAGAAAACAGGGGGCAAAGACAGAGAAGGGATGCGGGCGGGGCCGTCCCTGCCTGAGCTGAGCTTTGAGGGACGACCAGGCAGACCTGGCCCCGAAGGGGTCTCCCAGGAGGGAGAAGCAGGCTCTGAGGCCGGGAAGCCTCCAGGCTGGGAGCGCGGCCCCCAGCCCCACCGCAGCTGGTCTGTGCCCTGGTACCCCAAACTGGCTGTCTTCAGGCTCCAGACACTTCCAGACAGCTGCTCCCTGCCCCGTGCACGCAAAACACAGCTCAGGGTGCCCAGCAAGCCTGGCTGTGCTCATTTGCACGTATGCAAAATGCACAGATGGAAACGCACACTTGGAAATACACCCAAAGGTGTGTGCCCGACCCCCGACCCCAGGCAGATGCATTTATAAACCCCCGCTTGCTTACAAAATAGGGAACTAGAAAACAAGAAAGTCAAAGGCTCCCTTGCATCCGAGCCCAGATGCACTCACCTCGGAAGCTTGTCCCTGCCCTCCGCCAACTGCCCGTCTGTTCAGAGTCCCAACCCAACCCCAGGTCCCTCAGGGGACAGGAGAGCCCCTGGCCCTCACATGGGTTTGATCTCATCCCTGGGACCTGCCCTCACTTGGACCCCAGCTGCTCCCCACTTGCAGCCGTCTCTCTGGACCAAACACAAACGCGGATACCCTGCCACGGGCTAACTCCTCCTTCCTTCCAGGAGATCGACTGCTTCCCGGAGGCCCAGGCCCCTCCCCCGAGGCGGAAGACGACCCTGGCGAGGCCTTTGAGTTTGACGACAGCGAAGATGACGAGGACACCAACGCGGGCCCGGCTGTCCCAGGCGCAGCGCAGGAGACGGAGGCAGACACACCCCTGATCCACTTGGACTCCGCCCCCGTCGCCGGTAAGGTGCTCTGGGAGCCTGATGTCTTCACGGCTCAGGGTCTGCAGGACTCCGGGGGGCTCAGGGCCGCCTGGAGGCTTCCGGCTCCCCGTGATGCCGCCTCATGCTGTCCCCAGGACGCGGGGACCAAAGAGAGACCGTTGGGCGGAAGCTGCATCCCGTCGCCTCCCTTGGGCCCTGGAGATTCCTAGCATGCCTGCAGCATCTGGTGCGCTCTCGCACGTCGTAAATGGAAGCGACTGGCCGTTGGTTGTGCTTCGGGGACAGTTACTGCCCAGGGCTTGTTTCTCCCAAGCTCCCCCTCCCTGCAGCTCCTTCCAGGGAGCAGCCTCTCCCAGAGCCCTGTGGGCGGGGAGGCCCCGATAAGACCTGTGTGAAACCAGCCTCTGTCCTCAGGAGGGACTGGGGACTAGACCGGCAGGAGCTTCCTGCAGGCCTGGGGGCAAGGAGCTCCTTGGGGAGCTGAGGGTGGGAGCAGGCAAGAGCTGGCAGGGGGACCAGTTCCGGTAGAATGTGGGCCGTGGCCACGGGGTGGGGTCTGGCAGGACAGGCAGGGGAGCTTAATGACAGTGTGGGGCTGGGGGAGGCCGGGGATGGGGTGGGGTGTGCTGAGTCCCTTGGGCCGCCGGCCTAATGGATGCTCCTGTTCACCTCCCGCAGACCTAGAGCCCAAGCCAGAGCCCGCACGGCCTCAGACACAGTAAGTGAGCCTCCTTCCTTTGCTTTGGCGGCTGGAAAACGGGGAGAGACTGGGCGGGAGGCGTGAGAAGGGGTGGAGCTGCAGCCGCGGGGGCTCAGGGCAGTCCTTGGCTCAGGACCGACTGGGCCGGAGGGGAGAGGTCAGTCCTGAAACGTGTTACTTTTTCCTTTGTTTTCCCCACAAGCCTGTGAAATAGAAAGCAGGTCTTGCTCCACACCCTGGCTTTGTCCCTTGCCAGCTGTGTGGCTGGAAGGAGTCACAGAAACACTCCAAAGCCAGGCTGTGTGTGTCAGCCACTCCATTGTGCCCAGTTCTTTGGGACCCCCGTGGACCGCAGCCCGCCAGCCTCCTCTGTCCTTGGGGATTCTTGAGGCAAGAATTCTGGAGTGGGTTGCCATTCCCTTCTCCAGGGGATTTTTCCTGACCCAGGGGTTGAACCCAGGTCCCCTGCGCTGCAGGCAGATTCTTTACCATCCGAGCCCCCAGGGAAGCCCCAAAGTCAGACTGTGCGTATGCACGATGGAGACAGTGAGGCGGCCCTTCCACTGGGCAGCAGCTGGGAATTAACAGACCCGCTGCCGTGGTCCTTGCCATCGCTGTCTATTCCGCTCCCTTTCCTGTGACAGTTTTTGGGGACTCTGCCCCTCTCCACCTGGGAGCCTCCCTGAGGCAGGGCAGCCTGATGGCTAGAGGTCTGGGTATTACATCATCCTCTGGGCCCAGCGCTGGCCACAGTCCTGGTGTACGTCTCAGTCTTCCAGGCCTTGGTTTTCTCATCTGTAAAGTGGGCCATTGCCGCCTCCAGAGGAGAATGAAGACCTGTTGGGTCAGACAGCCGGAGACACTGCAGGCACCCAGTCGAGGCAGTTCTGCCGCTGTTTCGCCTGTGGTCTGGGCAAGTTGGACGGTGCATTTGGGGGCTGGGGGCCACGCAGCCCAAGGCCTCTGAGGGCTCTGGTCACGGCTGCTCACTTCCAGGCTTTGGGGACCTGGGGCTTTAGAGGGTCCTTTCCCCTGGCGGCTCAGATGGTAAAGAATCTGCCTGAAATGCGGGAGACCTGCGTTCAATCCCGGGGTCAGGAAGACCCCCTGGAGAAGGGAATGGCAACCCACTCCAGTATTCTTGCCTGGAGAATCCCATGGACCTGTCTCTTATACACATCTAGCGTGGTGGGCCTGCCGCCTCCATAGCNTGCGGGAGACCTGCGTTCAATCCCGGGGTCAGGAAGACCCCCTGGAGAAGGGAATGGCAACCCACTCCAGTATTCTTGCCTGGAGAATCCCATGGACAGAGGAGCTCAGCGGGCTACAATCCATGGGGTCACAAAGGGTGGGACATGACTGAGTGACTTTCACTCTCACTTCTAAGGAAAGCCTCAGTGGTTGATGGCCCCGGCATCTGGGACCTTGAGTTTAAATCCTGGTTGCTTGGGTTGGGAGGTGGGCACGATCGGAGCCTCGTTTTATTTTCTTGGAATGAGCTGAACCTGGGGAGCTGACTCTCAGGCAGGTGCTGCCAACCTGGAGATGCAGGTTGTGGCCCAGAGGCCCTGGAGCCACGGCAGTTCTGGATCCAGGTCCAAGCCCAGGATGGCTTGCTCGCGCTCATCCGCCTGTTGGAGCGGGTGGGCCCGGGAGGGCTCCTGCTGGGCCTGCCCCTGCATGATGAATACGGCCAGAAGTAGGGGCCAGGCTCTCCTCCCGGACTGCTGCTGCTAAGTCACTTCAGTCGTGTCCGACTCTGTGCGACCCCATAGACGGTAGCCCACCAGGCTCCCCCGTCCCTGGGATTCTCCAGGCAAGAACACTGGAGTGGGTTGCCATTTCCTTCTCCTGTGCATGAAAGTGAGAAGTGAAAGTGAAGTTGCTCAGTCGTGTCCGATTCAGCGACCCCATGGACTGCAGCCCCCCAGGCTCCTCCGTCCATGGGATTTTCCAGGCAAGAGCACTGGAGTGGGGTGCCATTGCCTTCTCCGCCTCCCGGACTGGAGACCTGAAATGGATCGGCGCTTCCGCACTGGCGTGGCAGTCCCGCCCGGGGTGGCCTCCCAGGGGCTCTGTCCCTCCAGGGTGAGCCAGGCACGCAGCCGCCTGCAGACTCCATCTGGGCAGGGACGCAGACGTGCCCGGGCGGGACACAGGAGACGGGGTGCCGATGGGGAGGGGCTGGGGGGTCTTGGCTGAGCAAGGGAGTGTGAATTCACCAGTGGAGAGAGGGGAGGGGTCTGTGTACACAGGAAGCCACTGAGCGGGCACGTGTGTGTGTGTGTGTGTGAGAGAGAGAAAGAGAGAGAGAGAAAAGCGGTGAGGGCAGCCAGCCAGGGCTCCCCTCCCAGGGGGCTGGCTCTTGGCTTTTCTCCGGCCACCCTCATTCCCTGGTCTCTGGGTCAGGACGCGGCAGCCCGGCCCGGCCCTGCCCCCCTCCTCGGTGTGTCCTGGAGGCTTGGTGACAGCGGCCAGAGCCGGTGTCTGGCCGGCACTGGCCCCGCCCAGGGGCCTGGTCCCGGCGGCCCCGGAGCTGGTGCGGTGCTCTGTCGAGATGGCCCAGCAGGTCACCGGGTTCTGGGCAAGAGGCCAGCCTCCGCTTTACCCACCGCCCGCCTTCCACCTGCTCCTGGAGTCAGCCCAGCCCCCGTGAGCACCAGCCCCCGGAGCTTCCCACCCTCCCTGAGCCCTCCTCCAGCCGGGCGGCTCCGCGCTGCCTGTGAAGGGCTCCGAGCCCCACTTTCTGCCTCTGGAAGGTGGAAGTGGCATCCTGAGGAATAAGAGGCTGGTGGGGGGAAGCACTCAACAGCCACACTGCGTTTGCTCCTGCCCCGCTCCTGACCAGCCTGGATGTTCCCAATGCCATGGGCCGGGGGGCAGAGGCCCTGTGCACTGTGCCGCTGACTCCTGGCTGGGCCTGCAGCGCCAACGGCTGTGGTGGTGCCGGTGGTTAGAGACCCCGCCTGCCCGCGCAGGAGACGTAAGAGACAGAGGTTCCACCCCCGGGTCGGGAAGACCCCCGGAGGAGGGCGTGGCAACCCACTCCAGTGTTTCTGCGGGAGAATCCCACGGACAGGGGCCTGGAAGGCTACAGCTATTGGGTAGCAAAGAGTCAGACACAAGTAAAGGGACTTAGCTTGCATGTGAGGAAGCTCCGCTTTGAGATCCCTCACTGGGGCAAACACTCACGGCCCGTGGAATGTTGACATCACTGGGAGGCCTGAGACTTCCAGTCCAGCCCCTTCTCTTTGCAGACTCAGAGACTGAGGGGCGGGCCTGCCCCCAGGCACCCAGGGAGTCTCCTCCTCCAGAGTCTCTGTGCGGCTCCCAGCTTCGCTCCCTCCCTTCCTGGTCTCCGTTTACTTAAGTTCCAGCTCCTTCTTGGGACGGTGAATTTCCACTCTGGTCTCCTCTGGGAGAAAAGCCAGTCCAGATTGCTTTCCTTCTCTTGGTTATCCTAGAGGAAGGGGAAAAAAAAAAAAATCTTGATTTTCCTTCTTTTTTTTAAAAAAATTACCCTAACCTAGTCACTAAGCAAACATTGCTTTGAAAAAAACAGAACTCCCAAGTGGAGGACATTTCACCTCTTTTCACTGCGTTTCCTCCACGGTCCCTGCCCCCAGGCTTGGAAATGGCCCTGGGCTCTGCCTGGCTGCCTACCTGCCCTCCGGAGACGCGGGCGGCCGCCTGACTCCTGAGCCCGTTAGAGTCACTGCCCCCATCCGGCCGGGCTGCTGCCTCAAGGTGACCTCCGTCCCCACGCTGGAGAGGGAGGGAGGCAGGGCCGCTCCTCACCGTCCGCATCCCAGGCAGGAGCTCGGAGTGTGAAGTGAGGCCTGGAATCCGGGGTTCCAGGGCCCGGGAGCTTGGTTCTGAGCTGCTTGGAGCTGGCTTCAAATCTCACCTGTTACTCGCCAGCTGTTTGTCACTGGGAAAGTTGTTTTCTGAAAGTTCTTTCTTAATGAAACGGGGATGATAAATCAGTAACACGGGATAATTCTGTGAGGTGCACACAGATCAACGTTTATCCGGTGCTGTATCCTCCTGGCATGTGTTGGCTGCTCCGGATGGATTTGCTGCTTCTGGGTCCTGGTCTGAATGTGACGTTAGGGGAACTCGCTGGGGTCTGCCCCCGAGGAGTCAGCAGCCCTGGGTCTGACCCATCTCCCTGACTGTGCTACAGAGGATCACAGCTGGGTCGGCTGGGCCTGTGTCACGAGGACGCCTGGGGCCACTGGGGGGGTCCGGTGACCTGGGCAGGGCCGCTGGGTCCATCTCTGGCCTTGAGGCCTGAGGACCTCCTGGTCCCTTCACCTGGAAGGGGGCCGTTGCCTGCTGGAGGCGGCCAGGCTGATGGGGAAGCAGAGTTGAGGGCACTGATGCCGGTGTGCTGTGCCGAGGCCCCTGGGGCGATTTCAGGGTGGCCCCCGCCTCAGTCCAGGGCCGAGGTGGCTGACTGCGCCCATCCTTCACAGCGCCCAGCGGGCTGCAGTCTCTCCGCAGTGGGCCGTGCTGGCGGATGGCCGCCGCGGCAGCGGCTGATGGCGATACTAATGAGGATGATGCCGGCGTTCACTGCGCACCAGGCACCAAGCTCGGCACCCAGTCCCATTTGCGTCTCCCCTCTCTACGAAGTGGCCAGTTGGTTACCCATTCACACGTGGGGAGATCTGGGCTCTGCCCCCCAGGAGTCAGACAGACCTGGGGTTGCAGATAGATTGTGCCTGTTCATTCACCAGGGCTTCTCTGAGCAAGGCCAGCTGTTTGACCATCACGCTGCCCGCAAGGGTGCACTGGCGACTCCAGGTCCCAGCTCAGGACCCCAGACCTTGGTTCTTGCTAGGGGGATGTGGCCGGCTCCATACGGACCACCCTCTTCTGTGTGTGTTTACTGGGGGTTAAGAGCTCTGCTCCCTGTGAGAGCTGACTTGACTTCTCTGAGCTCTTGGGAGAGTAGTTTTAAGCTGTCACTGGAATGACGCATAGACCGCATCTGGGGAGCCAGGCAGAGTGCCCTCGACTCAGCCCGTGTGCTTCTGTGTGGAGGCCTTCCCTCGAGACGGAAGCAGTCAGGCAGCCCCCTCCCCTCTGGCCCATGCAGGGTCTTGTGGCGCTCGAGGGTGGGGGGTCTCTCCCCCTGCAGGGTGGCCCCGTGGGGACAGGTGCTTTCGTGGGGTGGGGGCTGTGCAGGGTGGCCCCGTGGGGACAGGTGCTCTTCGTGGTGGAGGGTGTGCAGGGTGGCCCCGTGGGGACAGGCGCTTTCACGGGGGGGCGGTGTGCAGGGTGGCCCCGTGGGGAGGGGACAGGCGCTTTCGCGGGGCGGGGGGGTGCAGGGTGGCCCCGTGGGGACAGGCGCTTTCGCGGGGGTTGGTGTGCAGGGTGGCCCCGTGGGTACAGGCGCTTTCGCAGGGGGCGGTGTGCAGGGTGGCCCCGTGGGGACAGGCGCTCTCGTGGTGGGGCTGGGGGTCTTTTGCTTGCTGCTTGGTCCTCACGGCTTAGCGCGGAGCCCGTCCAGGGCCGGTGCTGAAGGCATCCCATGGAGTGAACGAAGGTTCCGATGGGCAGAGGGGCAGGTAGGCTCTGCAGGGCGATTCTCAGTGTCTGTGAGGAGACCAAACTGCGGAGGCAGAATCTCTGAACCAGGCTCTGACTCACGACCAGCGGTGTGAGGACAGGCCAGTGGGAAGGGAGGCCTCCAGCGGGAAGGGAGGCCTCCAGCAGAGGCGCTGGCCCGGCCGGTGCCGTGGTGCCAGCTGCCTCCCCAAGCGCTCTGAGCTGCGTCTGCTGTGCGCCATCTCACCTCCCGGCAGCGCAGCCCCAGGCAGTGGGGCCACTCCTTGTGCCCATTTTGCAGATCAGAACTGGGGCTTAGAGCATTGAAGCAGTTTGCCCGAGATGTCGCCGGTCAGTAGCGGGCCTGGAGCCCGTCTGACTGCAGAGCCATCCGTCAGTGGATCTTGCAGGGTCGGCCTTTCTGGTGCACTTTGAACCCCGTAAACTCAGGGGTTTCTGGCTTCCTGTTTTCCTGGATGCAGGCTGCCTCTCACCCCGAGCCCTCTGGATTTGTTTGCTTTTCTTGCCTTGCCGGGTTTTGCTGCCATCCCCACGGCCCCCTGCGGCCTTGGCATTTCCTGTTGGCTCCGGCCTGGCTACAGGGACTCTGAGTGGCTCCCAGGGGCCCTGTCCTGCCCCTTCCTGGCTTATCCAGACAAGATGGACTGTGTTGCCCACGGGCCGGCATCACCTGGGTGGGCCCAGTGGGATCGCAAGGATTCCCATGCAGGGGCGGGGCAGGGTCAGAGAGGGATCGAAAGATGCTGCGCCGTGGCTTTGAAGACAGGAGGGGCCACGAGGCAGGGCTGCTCCAGAGGCCGGAAGGAGACAGGGAGCAGACAGGGAGTCAGGGAGCTCCCCCTAGAAGCCCCCAAGGAGCCGGCCCCGCCAGCACCTTGCTTCTGCCAGTGAAACGCTCTGTGGGCGCCTGACCTCTGCGGCTGCAAGATAAAGCATCGGTGTTGTGTGAAGTCGCTAAGTATGCGGTCATTTGTCACAGCCGCAGTAGGAGACCAACCCAGCAGCCCTGGGAGGGGGGGCTGACTGGGGGTCCCCTTGTGCAGCCCCCGAGAGGCGCCCGCACGGCTCCGAGGAGCTCGAGCGGCTGATGGTGGCGCTGGGCTCACAGCCAGGGGTGGGGGGTAGGCAGGGGCTCTCTGCTCTTCCTCCAGAGCCCCCTGACCACCCAAGTCAGCTCTCAGCTCCGTCCTCCACCCCTCCAGCCTGCATCTCTCTGTACTGAGTGCCTGCCGCGTGCCAGGCACTGTGGTGACGGAGGCCGATAGTGCTGCCCCGGGGCAGATGGGCGGTGCCTGGGTGCGTTTATCACCTCTGGAGCCACGTAATAATGGCCCGCACGTCTTCTGCACGTATTACCCAGGCCCTGTTCTAAGAGACTCGCCCGCCTCCATTAATCCTAAAGACACTCTTTAGGCGGGGGCTCTGTCATCTCCGTTTTATAGGCGCAGAGAACACACATCGTCAGCCTGAGGTCACAGAGCCGGGAGGAGGCAGAGCCTGGGTGGCACCCCATCGGCTTCCAGACCCTTCCAGCGTGGAGCTCTGCGCTCCCGCAGGGGTCTGGTTTCGATCCCGCCTGCCCTCCACATCCCGGGACCTGGTCGTTGTCTGATCTGCCTAACCTTCCATGTGGTCCCTGTGAAGCGGAGGCTGGATGAGACGTGAGGACCAGACGCTGTCAGCGTCTCCAAAGGGTGCGGGTGTGACCGGGGCGGCTCCAGGCCACCGAGGGACCCTGCGCAGGCCAACATCCAGTGTTCCCTGGGATGTTGCCTTCTCCCTTTCTTTCTCTTAATTTCTTTTTTTGGTAATAGAGAAGTTGGGAAGTACAGAAAATGGCACACTGAGAGCGACCTTTAATGCTACCACTGTGTTCCTGCTCATCTTCTTTGCTTTGTCTATAAAGTGCACACACACACACACACACACACACACACGTTTTATGGACCCATGGTTTTATTGCACGTGCTGGTTCCCGGCTCACCTTTTGATCTAATTACAGAGGGTGAGCGCTTTCCCATGGGAAGCTGTATTCAGCACCCCACAAGGCTCTTGGCTTGCTAGGGGAGCTCTGTCTCTCTGGGGTGTGGCCTCAGAGCGGACGTCAGGGAGGGTGTGGGTGCACGCCAGGGCAGAGGGTTGGGTCTGCGCAGTGGGACCAGGGTCGAGTGTTGCGGAGGTTCCCTGGGGGTCTTGGTGCTCACCCCCAGTGAGGGCTCTCTTATAGACACCACACTGGGGACCCCTCCTCCGACTTCCCTGGGGGTTCTGCCCCGCTCTGCTCATTCCATAAGTGGATGTGTGACCATGTGGGGGGTGGCACGGGACAGGTGGGCCCAGGGCCCTTCCGTATGTGAGGGGTGGCTGGGCTGCCGCGCGCAGGGA
>SJYT01012361.1:674300-713568 GCA_006410635.1 Cephalophus harveyi
GCGGTATAGAGCTCCCAGGGGAATATTGGGGCTTCAAGGGCTGGGGTTTGGGGTTCTCTGGCAGGGGGTTGCTGGGCTGTGGATCCCCGACTGTGTCCGATTCTTTCCTAAGTCGTGTCCGACTCTTTTGCAACCCTTATGGACTGTAGCCTTCAGGCTCTTTTGTCCAGATTTTCTAGGCAAGAGTACTGGAGTGGGTTGCCCTTCCTTTTCCAGGGGATTTTCCAGACCCAGGGATCAAACCCGTGGCTCCTGCCATATTTCCAGCATTACAGGCAGATTCTTTACCGTTGAGCCACTGGGTTCTGTGGATCCCCATGCAAGTCATTCACTTCTCCGGGCCTCCATTCCTCCTGAATATGGGTTAATAGTTCAGACATCCCAGGGCTGTTGGAAATGACAGATTGTTAAAGCTGAATGCAGCAGGGAAGGCCTGGGAAAGCCTGGGCCCTGCTCTGGAGACAGGCCCCTGGTGGGCTGGGAAGGTAGGGAGATTGTGGCCACAGAGGGTGCACAGGGCAGAGGAGGGTCAGTCCTGCTGGCACAGGCCCTCATGCTCATCTGGCTAGAGGGAGGACTATCCAGGAGGAGGGGTGTTTAACATCCATTCACCGTAAGAGCGTCTTTGCTTGAACACGCCGGCGGCTCTTCATGGTTTGTCTCATGTAATTTGGTTTGAAACTTTGACTTAGGCTGTGTGTGTGTGTGTGCGTGCATAGGCCGTGTGTGTGTGTGTGTGTGTGCGCATAGGCCGTGTGTGTGTGTGTGTGTGCATAGGCCATGTGTGTGTGCGTGCATAGGCCGTGTGTGTGTGTGTGCGTGCATAGGCTGTGTGTGTGTGTGCTTGCATGCATGCTCAGTCACTCTTTGAGACCTTGTGGATTGTAAACCGCCAGCTCCTCTGTGAAATTTTCTAGCCAAGAATACTGGAGGGAGTTGCTGTTTCTTACTCCAGGGGATCTTCCTGACTCAGGGCTCGAACCCACATCTCTTGCATATCCTTCATTGGCAGGTGGATTCTTTACCACTGCACCACCTGGCAAGCCCCTTGACTTAGGGTATTACTTCCTTATTCTCCAGTGGAGGAAGCTACAGAGGCAGGGCTGGGATTTGAACCTGGGTCGTTCTGACTCCAAGTCCAGTGTTCTGTCCAGGACTTCGGGGAGGATGGCACCACAGAACTTCTGCCTAACCTCTCAGGCCCCATTCGATGCATCTGTAAAACTGGGCAGTGCTAGCTTCCTCCTGGGGTGGTTGTGAGGACACCACGAGGCGGTTGATGTGGAGCCCTGAGTGGGTGGCGGTAAGTGCTTTGAAACAGAGGCCATGACCTTGAGCGTTAGTGAAACCCGAGGCACTGGCCGGGGCTGGAGGCGGGGAAGCAGACCTCTGTGAGGCCCCTGAAGACTCAGGGATTTGGTGACTGTGTCTCCACTGGAGACAGTGTTTCTCAGTGAGCCTGGGGATTGTGAGTGTGGCCTCTGTGGAAGGCAGCGTGGTGGGTGGGTGCAGCCCCTTTCCCGCTCACTGCCTGACTTGGGGCTCTGTTGGTCTCGTTTGTCTGATAGAAAGAGGTGGTAGTTCCCGGCCCCAAGGGCCACTGGGAGGACCTGGCATGCAGTTGTAGGTGGCCGGGGCCAGAAGCGAGGGCAGGTGGGTGCCTCGTGGTTCCCGCTCCGGGGCGCCCCAGGAACCGAGCTCTGCCCCTTGGCTCCTGGGTCGTGGAGCCTCTGCTGCAGTAACGGGACAGTCACCCCAGGAAAGGCCACAGCCTGGTCTCCAGCCATTAGACTCCCTGGAGACATTGGTCACTATTATCTTTTGCTGAAAAAATAGCTCTGTGCTCCCTCCTGATCCTGGGACCAGAGTCTCCAGCTAAGCCTGGTGTGTCTCTTCTGCTCTTTGGCTAAGTCTCTCCAGAGCCCTCACCCCCAGCTGCCCTGTGTGGGGAGGTGGAGGTTTGGGGTCAGTGGGGAGACACTCAAGCCCACCCAGAGCCCCCGTGAGTCAGGACCAGCTGCTCTTTGCTGGCGCCTGCCGTGGACCAGGCTCTCGGCTAAGGGCTTTTCATCCCTGTTTATTTCCTTCACCTTTCAGCTTATCATTATCCCTGTTTTGCAGAGACAGCTCTGAAAACCAAAGTTCTCAGCTCCTCAGTATGTGTGGTTTCTGAGCAGATTTTTTTTTTTTTTAATTTTAAACCCATCCCAGTGCCCTTTCTTCTGAGCTGACAGCAAGCATTTTCACCTTCATGCAGTTTTGGAAGTCTGGTCTCACTTTTGCGTGGCCTGTGGTTTAGTTATTCTCCAGGTAACAGCCCAGGACGTGAACCCCATCAGTGAAGTGGAGGCTAGGCTGGGACCCTGGGTTCTGGGCCCAGGAAAGTGGATTTCCCTTCTTGGAAGCAGCATCTCAAACCCGAGTTTACGGGGGCCACAGAGGGCCCAGCCCTGATGGCGCCTGTCCCTCCAGGCCAAAGGACTCCCAGGTCTCTGTCCCCCAGTTTCCCATGAGTCGGTGGAAGAAGAGGGAACGCTCCTGGATGATGGGCCAGGCGCGCCCCCTACTGGAACATCCTGGAGCCTCACGGGGAACTCAGATCTGCGGCAAGGGACCCCAGTCCTTCAATGGTCCAGACCATCTTCACTGCCCGTGTCCCCCCCACCCCCACCCCCAAGGGAGCTGGTGCCAGAGTTGAGGGCCTGAGTCAGGACTGGGTCCTAGGTCTTCTCTTTTCCACTTAAAAAATGCCAAAGAGGCCCAGAATGAGCACTCAGATCCTGGAGAGGTGATGCCAATAGTGGGAAGAAATTTGTTTTCTTATCTTTCATTTTCTACTGGAGCATAGTTGATTAACAATGTTGTGTTAGTTTCAGGTGTGAAGCAAAGTGGTTCAGTTACACATGCGTGTGTACCTGTTCTTTTCCACTTTCTTTTCCCATTTAGCTTATTAAAAAGTGTGACGCAGAGTTCTCTGTGCAATAGGGCTTCCCAGGTGACTCAGCGGTAAAGAATTGTCTGCAATACAGGAGATGCGGGTTCGAACGCTGGGTTGGGAACCCTGGAGAAGGAAAAGGCTACCCACTCCACTTTTCTTGCCTGGGAAATCCCATGGACAGAGGAGCCTGGCGGGCTACATAGTCCTTGGGGTCTCAAAGAGTCGGACATGACTCAGGGACGGAGCACGCGCGTCTCCGCTGTGCAGGGTGTTGGTGACCTGTTTTAAATGTAGCCGTGTGCACATGTTCCAGACGCCCAGTCTGTCTCCCCCGCCAGGAGGACGCTGTGGAGCCTGTTGTGTGACAGGCGCATTTCTTGTGCTTTTCTGCATTTTTCATGCCCTTCTCACTCTGCGGGGTGGATGTCGTGTTCTCCTTGCCCCCCACTTATGGACCAGGAAGCAGGGCTACAGGTCCACCCTGACTGCCCCCCACCCCGCTGCCGGCCCCCCGAGTTCAGAAACTGGGTCTGCCGGGTTTGGCCTCAGGACCTCCTCTCACCAGCCTCGTCTTTTGGCCAGCAGAGGCGGAGAGGAACCAGCCCTACGAGGATGTGCGCCAGGACAGGGCGCCCCGGGAGCGGGAGCCGGAGGACCTAGGCTGGAGCTCCAGCGAGTTCGAGAGCTACAGCGAGGACTCGGGCGAGGAGGCCAAGCCAGAGGCAGAGCCCACCAAGCCCCGAGTGTCCTTCCAGCCCAAGGTGAAGGGAGGGGCGCCTGCCACCCCCGCCGCGGGCCCCAAGAGCCGGGTGGGGAGGGCCAGGGCTGCGACTCGTAGCTGAGCCTCAGTGACTCCCAGGAAGGTGTCGCGGGAAGGGAGCAGTGGCGCGGGCATCCTGCGGCAGGAAACGACCCACCCATGTTGCTGGCGGCCACGGTGCCCGCCCCGAACTGAGAATGGGCGTGGCCAGTGCCTGTGCTGAGAATGGGCGTGGCCAGTGCCTGCGGCAGACCTGGCAACTGATAAGGATGCTCCCGAACTCAGATCCGGCTTCAGAATCCCCCTTCTCACCGCGCGTGGGCAGCCTAACTGATGGATGAGCGGTGACGCGTGCATAGTGGTGAAGAGCGCGCCTGCCAGCGCAGGAGACATAGGAGACGCGGGCTCCATCCCTGGGTCGGGAAGATCCCCTGGAGAAGGGCATGGCAACCCACTCGTGTTCTTGCCTGGAGAATCCCAGGGACAGAGGAGCCTGGCGGGCTACAGTCCATGGGGTCGCACAGAGTTGGACACGACTGAAGCGACTTAGCTTGCACGTGGATCAATTCAACTCTGCTTCTCAGATCAGTCCTAGACCCCATAGCCCTCTGCCCTGGGGAGGCGACCAAGCGGGTGAAGACGGAGCCGCCCGAGGGCTTCTTTTCCAAAGCCTTTCAGAGTGCCAGCCATGAGTTGGTAGCTTCTGGTGTTTCCTCCTGGAACACAGTTCCTTCTGCTGACTTCACGGAAGCAGCCTTGGAAGCCGAGAGGGCGGGCTGCCTGGCTGCTCCGCTCCTGTGGCGGCCTCGCCCGCCCGATTTGTTCTGCGCGGCTGCTCCGTCCCCAGGCGTGACTCTGTGTGGCCCCATGGACTGGCTGTAGCCTGCCAGGCTCCTCTGTTCTGTAGGAGCCACTGAAAGGCAGACTGCCTCCATGCTGAGATTTGGGGTTTAATGGGAGCCGCTTCGCTGAGACAGGTCTGCCCGACCGGAGGGGACTGAGTCCCTCGCAGATTCCTTTTCGGAAAAGACTGGTGCAGGCAAATGGGCTGAGGCGTTAGCGAGTCCTGCCCACAGGGAGGGCAGCGAACAGGCAGGGTCCTCAGGCCTGGGCTGGATTATGGGTGGCGTCCAACTCCATGTTCCAGAGTGCCTCCTGCCCCTTTTCCAGTTTGGGGATCGCCTGGGGGAGAGGGGTGCAGGCCAGAGCAGCACCCACACCTAGGAGTCTTCAGACAGACTTTACTCAGATGAGGAGGGCACCCCAGTCCTCGGGAAGCCAGGCGCTGAGCACATGACCCCTGAGCCCCGGTCTCCTCAGACAGACTTTACTGAAATGGAGAGGGCGCCCCAGTCCTCGGGAAGCCAGGCCCTGAGCAGGGTCCTCTGGGCCCCCCCGGTCTCCTCTTGGCCGGTCCCCACGACAGGGCCACAGAAAGCGGCCTTGCCCTCTTGCTAACAGAGAAGTCGAGCATCTCTGGCGCCTCTTAGGGTGCGGGTGGGGCCTGGGGGCAGGAAGACCTGACCCAGGCTCCAGGAATCCGTGTGCTGTAGGAGGAGATCCAAGTCCGAAACGGTTTGTCAAAACTGAAGGAAAACAGGCCTTTCTGTGAACACGAGCCCGCATTCCTATGCTGCGTGCCCGACGCAGGTGGGACTGGATGGGCCTGATCACAGGAGGCCTCCAAGGGGGGCAGCTGGGAGCCGGGGGAGAAAGGGGTCCCTGGTGGGAGGAACGGCCCAGGCGAGAGCTGGGGAACAGGCCCCTTTCTGCTTCTGCCCTTGCAAGGTGTGAAGCCACCGCGCCCCCAGGGGAGCCTCTTGAGAGGAGGGTGGGCCCTGTGTGCCCAGCGCGGCTGTGGAGAGTGTGGGCAGGTGGGACTCCAGGCCTGGGCCAGCCCTTGTCCTCAGCCTCTGGCTGTCCCTCCGAGTCCCCCGTGGCCGTGTTCCTGGCCCCCTGCCTTCTTGCTGGGGATCAAAGGGAAGCGTTGGGCCCTCTCCGGGCAGGAGGCGAGGGACGTGGAGTTTGGCCTCTCCCATGGGCATCGGGATCATGGGGGCAGGTAGTTGAACTTGTAGACGCTGGGGCCTCGCTCCCAGCTCCAGGCTGGATGGGGCCAGGCCACCTGCTTTTTAACAACCCTGGGTCCCCAGAGGTGGCCGGGGCCCCACAGAGCGCTCTGAGAAATGCTGGGAGAGCCCTCAGCTTGGCCTGGCCCCAGGTAGGCCCTGGGGGGCTGCCTGTGGACCCTTGTCCCACACACCCTCCAGCTTTTCCTCGGCACACAGATGGCGTGGCAGGATTCTTGGAATTTCTCACTGCGAGGCCTTCTTCCCTGGCCTCGGGCCCGGCCCACCTGCTCCCTGAAGAGCAGGTCCCTGCGGATGGTGGAGGGCTTTTCCTCTGACAGCCACCCCTGCCCAGGAGCCCCCCGAGCCCCTCCTGAGCTGCGGGGGCGCGTCTGCCCCCACGCCTCGCACGCAGCCGCTGCATGTCTCCGGGGCCCTCTGCTTGCCTGCGTGCTGTGCACTCTGGGGCCTTGGGCAGCAGAGATGGGCTGTGTCGGGTCCTGCCCTTGGGGCCTGGCAGGCCTGCCACCCTGTGCAGCTGTGAAAGGACCAGGGGAGCCCCCCCTGCAGGGGTCTGGCCAGGCCAGCCCTCGGCGGGCGGACTGTTGCTGAAGAGAACGACTGAGGGTCTGCAGCGGGACCCCCAGAAGCCCCTGACCAGACCTAAGCGGAAGCCTGGACCAGGTTCCCGAGGGCCACGGTCAGCGGGAGGTGCCTTTTCCAGCTGGGAAATGAGCTGCACTGCACGCTTTTCTGACTGGGACTTCTTCATCATTAAGGTGGCCGTGGTCTGGCCGTCAGAGGCCTGGGCAGCAGAGCCAGCTGGGAGCTCAGCTGGTTGACTCCGATCTGGCCGCTGCAGTTGACCTAGTCCTTCTGACCCTCGGGGTCAGAGAGGCGGAGGCCCGGGGCCTTTATGATTGTGTCACGTCAATCTTTTTTTACAGATGAAACAGGACTCCAGTTTTTTTGGAGTCTGAGTAACTCTCAGGGTTTTCCCTGTCCCACTACTTCTTTGCATATCAATAGCGAACCTTTGCCCAGTGTGGTACAGCTTACGGAGCAGTTTCATTTACTGTTCCTGAGACCTCAGAGTGGTTGGTATCATTTGCTTTAAGATTCTCATTAAAAAAAAAGTCTCATTTTGTTAGGATCAGAGAACCTAAGCAACAGAAGCTCAGAGAGGTTAAAGGATGTGGTGAGGGCCACGCAGCCTGTAAGTGGTAGAAGCCCAACTCAGCTTCACATCGGGTTGGAAAGAGAATACCGTGTCCATTCATTCATCCATCCGTCCATCCAACCAACTGTCCATCCGTTCAACAAACATTGGGCACAGAGTATTTGAAAGACAGTCCAATAATCCTAGCTTCCATTCTTTTGAACATTCACTAAGCTCTAGGTTCTGTCTGCTTTGTCTGTTTAACCTTCTTAATGATACTATGAGCTGGTTACTGTGGCCGCTTTACCTGTGAGGAGGCTGTCACTCAGCGAGGTAGAGACTCTGCAGCTGGTGAGCGGGAGCAGATTTGAAAGCAGCCTCCCTGCCTCTCGCTCCTGCTTTCGGTCCCGCTGCTCCTCCGCTTTCCTGTGAGTTCCAGTCTTGCTCTTCTCTGCACTTTGCCAAATGCCACCCTTGCTCCTGCAGTTCACGCATGTGAGTGCTGTCTGTTCATGCATCTCTGCTCATCTCCCCAGGTAGTACGAAGCCAGTCAGCCCCCCGTCCTTCCATCCAGTCGCCCGCCCCCCTGCCCCGAGCTGCTCCTCCCTCTGTCCGTCCACCCTTCCTCTAAGTGACCAGCCAGTTCGTCCTAGCCCGTAAGAACCCGAGAACCAAATGTGCACATCCCTTCCCAACCTCACGCCCAGTGACGTCACATCGGCAGCCTGAAACTGTCCGTGACGCGCACGTTCGCACCACGGAAATACGACAAAGCAGGGCGCTTTTCCTGGAGAACCACGGGTTGACTGTTTACCAGCATAGCACTGCTTCCGTCCACTCTAATCCATCCACGTTTTTATTCATTTATGACTATATGTTCGTCCCTCTACCCATTTGCCCAGCTGTAGAATCATCCGTTCATCTGTCCATCCATTCATCCATGGGCCTGTCCGTCTACCATCTGTCTGTCGCCCACCCAGCCAGCCACCTACCACTCTTCCATCTCAGAAAGTCACCAAGCGCTTCCTATGTCAGGAGCCCCACACTGGGCCCCCCCGGATGGGGAGATAATGGAGACACAGCCCCTGTCCTCTGAGCGCTGGGAAGGGGCTGGGCTGCCCGCCCCCGCCGCCCCCAGCTCCTGAGCCCCGACCCCCCGCTGGCTGGCGTGTCGGGCTGGATGCTGCTGGAGCTGGCCCCGGCAGCAGCCCGCTGGGCCCCGGGCCCCGTCCCGCTGCCGCAAGCCGCCTCTCCGCTGCCTCACCTGGGTCTCCTCTCTCCTGTCTCTGTGTCTGGCCTGCTGCCTGCCCCGCCCCTCACCCGCTCCTTCTGCTTGGCGCCTGGGGCTCCAGCTTTCTCCAGACCTGACTAGGCTAAAGGAGAGATGCGTCAGGACTAAGAGAGACATCCTGGCTCTAAGAGTCGGGGGGAGAGACATGCAGGAGCTGAAGCACAAGTGCGATTGTAAGGTACTGTCTGCCTGTCCCTCCTGGTCCTGGGGGTGCCGGGGGCCTTTCCTGCTGCTTCGGGGGCCGCAGAGGGTGGGATGCCTCGAGCCCCGGGCCCTGTTGGCGCCTCGCACCAGTTGCCTTGGCTGACGCCGCCGGCTGGCTTGCTCCTGTCCACGTCCTCGCCTTTCTTTCTCTCCACCCTTCAGTGACCCCTTATCCGTCTATGGGAATTCCTGGGTGGGCTCTCAAACTTCAGGGCCCTCAGAATCCCCTGGGTGCTTTGAAAAACACACATTCCTGAGCTCCACCCACAAAGAGCCTGATCTGCCAATCCAGGCCAAGTTCCGGGACTCTGCAAATGGGATGACTCTGGCTAGGCGGGTCTGGGTTACACCTTGAACAGTGTGACTGTTGGTGATGTTTAACATTCCTCTCCCTCTGAGCCGTTCAGAGAGGCCGGAGCGAGAAGCCTAAGCGCCGCTTCTCAGCTGGGACTCCTGCCTCCGCGTGAGGGGGGTGCTGCTGACAGCGGTGGACGCTTTTCACTGAGCAGCTGCTGTGCGCCGTGGGCCCTGCAGGCCTGGATCGGAGGCCCGGTCCCGCCCCGGCTCACGGTGTGGTCCCACGCAGGCCTCTTGACCTCTCTGAGCTTCGAGAGCTGGCCCCCGGGGGCTGTGAGCTCAGATCTGTCCGCTGCTCGGTGCTGCGCTGGGCGCCGCCCCAGAGCTAAGAGCTCATTGACTGAGGGTACATGTGTGTCTGACCCTTTTCTCCCCGGGCGCCCAGGAGGCCGCCATCCTACCGCTGCTGTTTAGCGTCAGTGAGGCCGGTGAGTGGCTGATGGTCACAGCAGCGGTCAGCAGCTGAGCTGGGACTCGAGCCTGAGTCTGTAGGAATCAGAGCCTGCTCACCCTCCGTCCTGCGGCCTAACCAATTCCTCAGAACGGGAAGCGTCTCTGGAGAAGGGGGAGAGGCGCTTTAAAGTTTGCAGGTCCCTTATTTGGAGCCCCTCTGGGAGCCCGTGCTGGGAGCGGGGGCAGGTGTGACTTCTTAGGGAGCCTCAGCCCAGTGGCGGCAGAGAGCGTGTGGAGGGCGGTGTGCGGGCCAGGGCGCTCTCCCGGCCTGTCCCATCCTCAGCGCCGTGCGATGGTGGAGGGCGATGTGCGGGCCAGGGAGCCCTCCCGGCCTGTCCCATCCTCAGCGCCGTGCGATGGTGGAGGGCTCTGTGCGAGCCAGGGTGCTCTCCCGGCCTGTCCCCCGAGTCGGCCCGGGCCGCCCTGTCCTCAGCTCTGTGCGACGGTGGAGGTGGCAGGTTGACCCAGTAGGTTGATGCCTCTTGCATGTTTGCCTGTTGCTCTTTTTTTTGCCCAGGAAGAGCTTCTGATGGTTCCCCCAAAGACCACTTTGGGGGTTCCTAGGGCAGCCCCCCTGATGGCTCTCTGCTGAGACAGGAGCTGGGCTCCAGGACCAAGGCCTCCATCTGGGAGTCATGACCTCCCAGAGCAGGATGGGCATCTCTGTGCCGTTTCTGGGGTCAGCGCCTGTCTCTCTCACTAGATTCTCACGGGCACGTGTGGTGCCCCCACGTCTCTCCAGAAGGCTGAGCGTCGCTGCTCTAGAGTTGAAACATTTAGGTGCAGGGAGGGGCCCGGGAGCGTCCCTTCCCTCCCCAGCCCCGTTCCACCCTTGCCGGCTGTTGCTTATTTCCAGAGAGTTGGCTTGTTCTGAAAGCCTGCAGCCTCAGCGCCCACTGGGCGCTCAGCAAGCCTTCCTGGCCCAGACCCGCGAGAAGCGCCAGGGCCCCGACAGTGGGGACCAGAGGTGGTCTGGAGGCTGGTGATAGTGAGGGCAGAGAACAGGGCCCCCCAGACGAGTGCTCCCCACTTGCAGCAGAGAGCTTCAGGGAGGAGGCGGTCTCCTAGAGCTACGCTGTCCATTATGGTGGCCACGTGGCTCTGCGTGTTTAAGTTAATTAACATTAAATATCCCCAGGACTTGAGGTCCTCCATTGCACCGTTCAGCTCTCAGGTGCCAGTGGTGACGTGTGGCTGGCAGCTGCCTTGCTGGGCAGCGGGATTGCCTTGCCGAAACTTCCAGCACTGGCCATGTGTTGGGGAAGTGGCATCGCTGGGAGGCGAGGTGGCCGGGCTGAGGGGAAAAGGCAGTGGGTGTGAGGCTGCCACCCCCATCCTGGGCCTGTGCTCGCCCGGGGAAGCTGTGCCCGGCTCTGTGGCGCCCAGCCTCCATGGTTCCCAAGCAGAGGCTTAGCAGAAGCGTGGCTGTCTGGGCAGGGGAGGGGGTGCCCCCAGTGGGATGGAGGGAGCCTCTGTGGTCGTCGTCAGCCCTGAAGGGAGCCCGGGCACTTGTGCCGCCCGTTCCGGTCCGTTCAGTCCTCAGGCCCTGGGTGTTGGGGGAAACTGAGGCTCAGGGAGGTTGAGTGTCATGTCTAGGGTCGGGTGGCCAGGGGGCGGCGGGGCTGGAACTTGAACCAGACCTAGGACTCCAGGCCTCGAGGCTTTTCCCCAGTGTTGCACCATGTCCTTAACTGGACCCCCAAGGGAAAAAGCTGGGTGAGGAAGTCCTCTTGCCCTAAAAGGGTGATCCCGGGGAGGCCCCCCACGATGTGAGCCCCTTCCCAGGAGGCCTCGGGGCGGCCCTGCCCTTGGCCTCAGCTGCCGGCGCCCTGGGAGGGGGTGGGCTCCGGGCTCCCTGCGTGTGTAGCCTGGGCCGGCGGCCCTGGGTGGTGGCGGGTGTCCCCAGGCCTCCTCCCGCACCCCTGATGAGCCCCTCTGCCTCTGCCCAGATGACCCAGCTCATGAAGGCGGCCAAGAGCGGGACCAAGGACGGGCTGGAGAAGACGCGGATCGCCGTCATGCGCAAAGTGTCTTTTCTGCACAGGAAGGACGTCCTGGGTGAGGCTCCGGGGCAGGCTGGGCCGAGTGTCCCCAGGCCTCCTCCCGCACCCCTGATGAGCCCCTCTGCCTCTGCCCAGATGACCCAGCTCATGAAGGCGGCCAAGAGCGGGACCAAGGACGGGCTGGAGAAGACGCGGATCGCCGTCATGCGCAAAGTGTCTTTTCTGCACAGGAAGGACGTCCTGGGTGAGGCTCCGGGGCAGGCTGGGCCGGCAGGCACGCGGGGCGAGGTTGCCCGGTGTCCGGGCCTCTCTGATGGTGGGGCCAGGGCCTGATCCCCACAGGCGCCGGCTTGCTTTCCAGGCTCCAGCAGACGGGCCCTGTCTCTCCTGGGGACCGTGGGCCTCTCCCTTCAGCGTCCCTGCCCTCAGCCTCCTGCCTCTCACACTCACCTGGCCTCATCATTGCTTTTTTCAATGTCTATTATTTGGCTCAGCTGGGGCTTAGTTGCGGCATGAGGGATCTTCGCTGACTCATGTGAGGTCTTCCTTGCGTCGAGCTGGATCTTTTTTTAGTTGCAGCTTGTGGGAGCTTTAGTTGGGGCTTGCAGGATCTAGTTCCCTGCCCAGGGATCAAACCCTGGTCCCCGGCCTGGGGAGCACAACGTCTTAACCGCGGAGCCAGCGGGGAAGTCCCTCCCAAGCTCATCTTGAATGTGCCTTTACCCGTTCACCCCTCTCTCCACCAGCCAGCGTTCACAGCCTGCTAAGCTCCGTGCCCCAGGCTGAGTGCAGAGACCCTGTTAGATGAGTTGCCTCCAGCCGTGCCCGGCACAGTGCAGGGGGCAGGCATGCAACAGGAAGCGGCAGCTGCTCGCTGGGGCACCGTGGCGAGAGCGCGGGGAAGTGAGTCTGGAACGTGGGAATGAAAGATCGGGGGTGAGAGCAGAGGAGAAGCAGGCCCAGGTCCCTCGGGCAGAGGCACAGGGTGGGGACGGGCACTTCTGGCCGAGGAGCTGGCGTGGGCGACGGTCCGGAGGTGGGGAGGACGAGACGTTCAAGAAGCCAGCCTGTGCGGAGTGTCTGTTGGGGTGCCAGGCACCCTGCTAAGAGCTTTGTGGTTTCTCATTCAATCCTTATAAGCGCCAGACCGGTGCAGAGGGCTGTCTTGTTCCCACCTGGACATGAGGGAACAGGCACAGAGTGGGTGAGTCTCTTGCCTGGCGACACACAGGCGTGGAGGGGATGGAAGAGGCTTCCTCTGCTGGAGTGAGGCTCAGGGCCCCGTGAGCACGGGCGTCCACGCCAGGGAGGACGGTGAGGCTCTGCACCCTCCTGAAATCTGTGCACGTGAGCCTCCTGTGCCTCGGTTTCCTCGTCTGTAGGTTGGGGCTGATCGGGCCTGTATCTCGGGGGGCCTCGGGGAGATGACCGAGCGGTGAGCGGGAAGAACCCAGCACAGCTGCGCGCCACGTGTGGCAGGCCTTCTTCCCGGCGGAGCCCCAGAAAGCCGGCGCTTGGTGCTGGGACAGCACTCGGTGACCTGGCTGCCGCCCTGGTGCCACGGCCTCCTGGCCGCGTGACCTTGCCCGGTCCTTCCCCTCATCTGTGAAACGGGCTTAATCCCGCCACTGCATGCGCCCAACTGCAAGCTGTGCGGGGAGCCCCGGCCCCGATCAGGGAGGGAACGCTGGGCTGGGGAGCCCTTCCACACCCGGAGAGGCCTGGAGCCGGGACGGGGCGGGCAGGCTGGCTGGCTGGAACGGTCCCTGGTCACCTTCCCCATCCCCGGGCCCTCCTCACCCCGCCTGCAAGCCCAGAGCCTTTCCTAAAGTGACCCTCCCACCAGAGGCGTTATTAATAGCCACGGCCGGCTCGAATCACCAGCCAAGAATGTTCCCCCGGGGCGTGTGGGGGAAGAGGAAGCCGCGGGCCGGGCGGCCGGGCTGGGTGAGGGGCCGGGCCCAGGGGGCCATGTGGGCCGGGCAGGGGGCCCTTCCCTGCGCCCACCCCTCTGCGGCCGGGCACGGCCCGTCCTCCTCCTCCTCCTCCGTCTCCTGCTCAGGTAAGGCCCGCCACCCCATCCCCGCCCCGCCCCAGGCACCTTTCCTCCCGCTTCCCCCGGCGCCGCCTCCCGCAGCCCCAGTTGCTGACCCGGCTCCCAGGGCCGCAGGCCACAGGGCCCCGTGTCTCTGGGCCCATGCCTGCCGCTCGGGGCCCCGTGTCCTGGGCTCGTGTCTGCCGCTCCTGGGCCTGTGCTCTGCCTGACTCTGCCTCTCTGCCCGAGCCTCTGTCTGCCCGGCTCTGCCCTTTGAGAGCCGCCCCCACTCGCGTCCACGTCCCCTGCTGGGCTCCAGCTGAGCCTTTCCCCTTTTGGATCTCTTTTTTGGTGGGGGGGAGATGAAAACACAGAGCCAAACAGCTGGTTCTCACGGCTTGCTTTCTTCCCTCTTTTCGGTGTCCAGAAGAAAACTATTTTTAGTGCCTGGTGGTGGGGACATGGGCAGCCTGGCCTTTGGCAGGCAGAAGCGGGCGGGTTTGAGCAGGGACAGGGACTGAGAGCTGAGCCCCTGTGGCCTTCTACCCCTCGCTCCATCGCCCCTCACCTCTGTGTCCGGGCAGGCTGTTCCCCAGAGGATGCGAGGAGGGCTGCACCCTCCGAGCCGCTCAGCGGAGCTGCTCGTCCCAGGGCCCTGGGCTGCGGCGGGGGTGGCTCCGGCTCCTGGGGTCTGAGCAGGTGCGTCCTTCTCGCCCAGCATGTGTCGCTAGCCCAGCTCCCTTTGCAGGTGACTCGGAGGAGGAGGACATGGGGCTCCTGGAGGTCAGCGTTCCGGACATCAAACCCCCAGCCCCGGAGCTGGGCCCCATGCCAGCCGGCCTGACCCCGCAGCAGGTCTGTGGGGGTGCGGGCGTCCCCAGGGGGTGGGATGGCGGGTCCCAGCCTGCTGCCCGGGGCCGCACCTGTCTGGGTTTGGAAGGGGAGGCAACGGTCAGTGGCAGAGCTCAGCTGGGCAAGGGGCCTCCTGGGACCCCACTCGACCTGCCACACAGGCTGCCCACAGTGGACCCCGTGGGTCAGTGCTGCCATGCCGGCTGGGGCAGGGCTGCCCCTGGCACCCTCGCTGCCCAGCCTCGAGGCAGCCAGAGCGGCTCCTGCAAAAAGCACAGAGGTGTTGGAAGAAATGGCCTGCAGTCCAGAGAGGGCTGGGCAGCACTGAGCTCACCCAGCTCGGAGGGGACGCTGGGGGCGCCTGGCCCCGCCGCCTGCCCACCTGTCATCAGCTCAGACCCCAGAGCCGCCGCAGGTTTCCCAGGAGCCTGGCTCTTGGGTGGTGTCTTCCTTCTCCCAGAGGGTCGCATCGAGATTGGGCCCCCTGTGCCCTGGGACGCCGCGTGGCAGAGCCATGACTGAGGTCCTCCCCAGGGCTGGGTTCCCCTCTGTGAGGCTGGGAGGCGACCCTGCCTCCCTATGGTCCCGAGGGCTCTGGGCAAGATGCGTTGGGGCAGCAAATGCATCGAGCGATTGGCTGGGTTGGCGTTGGCAGGACATCCTGGTGTTGCACCCCTTTTGAAAATGAGAGATTTGGCCACACTTCTTGACTCGGGAACCCGTCTGCCTCCTTCCTTCCCTCTTTCTCCTGCCGGGGCCCTGGCAGCATCTGGGCGGTGGCCCCCAGCCTCCTCCCCGGTGCAGTGAGTCACCGTCAGAGTTCAGAGCCAGGCAGGACCCCAACCTGCTGGCCCAGCAGCCGGTCTTCCCCTTTCTGGTGTCGGCCGGGTCGGGAGCCTCTTGCATTTCTTGGAGCAGTGATGTTAGTTGCTTTAGGCCAGTGGCTCTCAGTGGAGGTGATTTTGCCCCCAGGGATGTTTTGCCCCCATGGATCGTGTCCAGCGATGCTTTGGTGCTCACAGCTGGGGGTGGGGGCCCCTGGAGTCAACTGGAGAGAGGCCAGGGGCACTGCAGGCCACCCGCGGTGCATAGGACCGCTCCCCACGTCAGCAGGCAGAGGCCGAGGGTTGCTCTGGGCACCCCTGGGGACTGGGTGTCCTGGACAGCGCGTCCGTTTGCGGGACGGTGGCCTGGCTCATCACACAGCCAGGGCGTGGAGGGCACAGTCAGGCCCAGGCCAGGCAGGGCGGTGGGAAGACAGGCACAGAATGCCCCAGCGTGGGGAGGGGTGGTGGTGGTGGGGCACCTGCACCGCCGCACTCAGGACAGCTCGGGGGTGCGCTGGGGGTCCCCTCCCGGCCCCGGGCCAAGGTGGGCAGGCTCCCTGCTCAGACACCGCTCGCCTATGACAACTTTCATAGACCCTGTCCCAGCTTTGCTGCACAATGGGGTCACCAGGGAGGCTTTAAAAAGCCCCGCTAGCCAGGTGGCACCCCAGAGCAATTCAGTCAGTGTCCGGGGTGGAAGCCACGTGGTTCCTGTGTGCAGCAAAGGCCCCGCCCTCGCCCCACGTGCTGCCAGGTCTGCGTCAGGGCTTCCTGAGTGGGTGCTGGCTGGGCCGCCCCTGGGGAGGCGCTGATTTGGGCTGAGATGGGCAGAGAGGGGAAGGGAAGGGCTGGGATGCTTAGCCTGAAACAGAGTCCACTTGAGCAGGGTGGGGGGACACGCTCAGGACTGTCTCCTGGGAGAGGGGTCAGTTAAGGATCAGATGTGTAAGTGGCGGGAGCTGAGATTTCAGTTCTGTCTAAGAGTGAGCTCTGTACAAGGGTGGTGCAGAGACAGAGGAGGCCTCCCGGCCTGTAGAGGAGCATGGTGGTTCCCCAGCCTTGGATGGGCGTGCAGAGGCCAGGCAGGACCTGGGAGTCCCCGCGTCCCCGGACCACGTGCTGCCATCTGGGGAGCAGGGGCACCTGTCTGGGGTGGGTGGGCAGGGGCTCTGGGAGGTGATGCCCGCCTGCCGGGCTCCAGCGGCCCACGAGTGGGCTCTGGGAGAGACAGCTTCCTGCTGCCCCGCTGGCTCTCACGCCTCTCCCCATCTCCCGGTGCCCCCACAGCTGGGGCTCGCCCGGCGCCCTTGGCACCGTTGGCACGGGTGCTGACTGACCGTGCTCTCTGCCTGAGCAGGTGGTCCGGAGGCACATCCTCGGCTCCATCGTGCAGAGCGAGGGCAGCTACGTGGACTCTCTGAAGCGGGTCCTCCAGGTACGACTCCAGGGGCTTCAGGATCCCCGTGAGGGGCGTGTTACAAGGAGTGTTTGGAGGCTGTAGGCATTTTTCAAGGGAAGGAGCCAAAAGCCAGTGTTTCTGTGGGGCCGGTAGGACCTCCGAATGGGGGAACCGAGAATTCCAGGTGCCTTGGTGCTCACGGGATGGCTGGGTTTTCTGAAACAACGTTGAGGTTCAGTGAGATGAGGTCTGTCCCGTGGCGCTCAGTCGCGTCTGACTCTGTGGCCCCGCGGATTGCAGCCTGCCAGGCTCCTCTGTCCATGGGGTTCTCCAGGCAAGGATACTGGCGTGGGTGGCCATGCCCTCCTCCAGGGGATCGTCCTGATCCACAGATCTAACTCAGGGCTCCTGCATTGCAGGCAGATTCTTTACCACCTGAGCCCTTAGGCCTGGGTCTGCGACTGTGGGCCCTCTGGTGCCTGGGAGAGATCCTGCTTCCTCGTCCCTCTGGGATCCCGGGGAGGGGCCACAGCTCCCCACCGTCTGGGGGCTCCTGGGGTGGGGTGTCAGGCTCACCCCTTCCCTTGCCATCAGAATGCCCAGAACTGCTGAGTAGACCCTTGCATGGCCAAGGTGTGCCGGCCTGGTCTATTTACTTTACGTTCCTGAAACAGTGACTCCAGGGATGTTGTGGGCTGTCTGTAAGGACCCCGGGGAGGGCACTGTTGGGGTGGGAGAATGCTCGGAACACTCCCTTCCCCTGCCGAGTGTGGATCCCCAGTGGAGGGGCCCAGACCCCAGGCAGGTGGAGACAGGCTACCCCGCGTTTCTGACAGAGCCGGCTGGAGACCGCGGCTCTCGGTCTCGCTGTGCCGTCGCTGCCACTGCTGGCAGGCTGGCTCAGCTGTGGGCAGAGCCGATCCGCGCCAGCCCCTGGGGCCTGCCTCCGTGGCGCCCCCTGCAGGCTGGCGTCTCCCCCAAACCCAGCTTCCCCCGAAGTCACGGGTGGGCTGTGGACGGTCGAAAGGCTCAGGCGTGCGGCGCTCACGGAGACCCGTCCAGGCGGCGTGGGGAGCGCGGGCCGCGTGCTCCGCTCGGCCGCGCCCGGGGCCCCGAGGGCCGTGGCGGCGGCCTTAGGGGCGCTCACCCGCCCGCCGCCGCCCCGCAGGATTACCGCAACCCCCTGATGGAGATGGAGCCCAAGGCGCTGAGCGCGCGCAAGTGCCGCGCGGTGTTCTTCCGCGTCAAGGAGATCCTGCACTGCCACTCCATGTTCCAGATCGCCCTGTCCTCCCGCGTGGCCGAGTGGGACGCCACCGAGAAGATCGGCGACCTCTTCGTGGCCTCGGTAGGTGTCCCCAGGCCCCCTCCCCGGCCCGCCGAGGCGCACACCGCGGCCCTGACGGGCGTCTCCCTGCTCCCCGCGTCCACGCCCGCGGGGTCCGAGGGTAGCAGCGCCCCCGTCGGCCCGGCCTAAGCCGGGGAGGGCGCGACACCGTGCTGCATCTCAAGTCCCCCCACCGCGGAGCGCTCACACCGAGCAGGGCCCGGCCCGGAGGACCCCGAGGCGGTCAGGGCCAGCCCGCCGGGTCGTGCGCCCGGAGATCTGCCTGGTCCCAGCGCCCCCTGCAAACTCGGGCGCCCTCTGGGCTCAGCTCCCCATCTGTGGAAGGAGCGGATTGTAGGTTTCTGAAACGGACGTCTGTGGGCCCCAGAGAGATGCCTGGGGTGAGAGAGGGTCAGGTTAGCCGCGCGCGCTTTGGGAGCACCGTCCTCGGTGGGGGGCGTGGGGGTGGGGGGTGCGTGAAGCACAGGCCCGCAGCCCGGCTCCCGGCACCACCGCCTCCCCCGTGCCCTGGTGTCTGCGCCTCTCTGCGCCCTGTGCCCTCCCCTCACTGGGTGACAGGTTTCCTGCCCTCCAGGGTAGCGAGACCCGCGGGAGCGGAGGGCTGTGGCTGCGGGGAGGGTGGGGGTGCCGCCCGCCCGCCCCCTCGCCTGGATGTGACCCTCCTGGGCCGGGCCCACGCCCATTTCAGTTCTCCAAGTCCATGGTGCTAGACGTGTATAGTGACTACGTGAACAACTTCACCAACGCCATGTCCATCATCAAGAAGGCCTGTCTCACCAAGCCCGCTTTCCTCGAGTTCCTCAAGGTGGGCCTGAGGGTGGTCTGGGGCTCCTCCCAACAGAGCAAGGCTTCTCGGGAGGGGGGGGCGCTGTGCACTCTTTCTCTGCCCCAGGCACCTCTCTCCTTTCCTCTGGGGCGTCCCGAGTCCCACGGGAGATGAGCCCCTGCTCCCCGCCCGCTAAGGGGGTGATCAAGAATTAGAGGGTCCATAAGCCGCATGGGATCTGAAGCTTTGACAGGAAGAAGGGGGCCATGACACCTTGCTGGTGGGGGCTGGGCTTAGGTGGGTGTTCAGGTGGGACGCAGTGCTGTGGGGCCATGTGGAGAACAGACTGTAAAGGGCTAAAGGCCTGGGGTAGCCATGGGGCCACGTCCCCAACCCCCTCCTTGGTGCACAGTCATAATTCAGACGGAGACCCTGCCCAGCAGAGGGCACAGGTGGGCCAGGACCACAGTCCAGATCCCGGAGGCAAGGGGGGCTTTCTCAACGGGGTGCCACCTGACGCAGGTCCTGGGGGGATGGTGGGGTTGAAACAGAGGGAGACGGGAGAGGGTCTTCCAGGTACCAGGGCGGTGGGCAAAGGTCAGAGGCAAGTCCAGCTGGATCCTGGGCGCGAGGTGCCTGGGAGAGAGGCGCAGAGCCTCTGAGTTCAGTTTGGGTCGATCCTCAAGCCCAGGGCCTGGGATGTCGTAGTGCAGGCGGTGGGGTGCCGCTGAAGCTTTGGGTGGAAGCGGAGGCTGGCGGGGACATCCCTGGGTTGCAGGGGCTGAGGTGTCAAGGTGGCAGGTGTGTGGGTGGCGTGGTGGAGACAGAAGCGATACCCAGGGCAGCGAGAAGCCCCATGCCCACCCCGCCCTGGGACCCGGCCCGTTCACCTAACGTGGAGGGAAAGGTGGTCTCAGCTCCTTCCAGAGGCCTGGCCTCTTGAATAAACAGCTGAAGGTCCTAGTTATTACGCTTTTGGTCCAGAGACCTTAACGCACTGCTCCAGGCCCCCGAGGGTGTGGGGCTGCGCAGGGGGCCCCCGTGCTGGCAGGGACCCCTGGCTGCGGGCCCAGGGGCCTCCCTGGCTCGTCCCTCCGGCCCGAAGCTGACCAGGGTCCTGGGGAGAGGAGCCCGGGTCGGCACAGCTGGGCCTCGGGCGCCGGCTCTCGCCGCGGATGCTCGGTGAGTGACGCCGCCTCCCCCGCCAGCGGCGCCAGGTGTGCAGCCCCGACCGCGTCACGCTCTACGGGCTGATGGTGAAGCCCATCCAGAGGTTCCCGCAGTTCATCCTCTTGCTGCAGGTACCGTAGCCGGCTCTGGCGCTGCCGCCCCGCAGGGCGCCCTCGGGGCTGGCGCATGCCCGGTGGGGGCGGGTGGGAGGCCTGGCTCTGCCCCGTCCCCCTCAGCCCTCGCGTAAGCCCCGCAGGGCGCCCTCGGGGCTGGCACATGCCCGCTGGGGGCGGGTGGGAGGCCTGGCTCTGCCCCAGCAGCCCTCGCGCAGGCCGAGCAGGGCGCCCTCGGGGCTGGCGCCTGACCGGTGGGGGCGGGTGGGAGGCCTGGCTCTGCCCTGTCCCCCGCAGCCCTCGCGCAGGCCGAGCAGGGCGCCCTCGGGGCTGGCACATGCCCGCTGGGGGCGGGTGGGAGGCTTGGCTCTGCCCCGTCCCCCGCAGCCCTCGCGTAGGACCCGCAGGGTGCACTCGGGGCTGGCGCATGCCCGGTGGGGTCGGGTGGGAGGCCTGGCTCTGCCCCATCCCCCGCAGCCCTCACGTAGGCCGTGCAGGGTGGGCAGGGACTCGGCCCCCAGCCCCGCTTTCCTCGCCCCCGGGGTGGAGCCCATTCAGGGGGACCGTGTCCTTTCCCTCCCCGGGTGGGAGCCTGGTGACGGGTGCAGACAGTCACCCGCGACGGTGGGGGGCACGTGGAGCCCAGTGCCCTCAGGGCCCCTGGCAGGGCGGAGAAGCCCTGTGAGGGCTTTGGTCTTGGGGCTCCAGGCTTCCCGAGGGAGTGTCAGCCCCCACTCTGGGCCCCAAGAGCTTGGGATAGCCCCCCTGATTGCCGGGGATCCTCGGTCAGGAGGTGAGCCCCCGAGGGCCCCAGCAGCATCTTTCCCCTGTCCTCAGAGTGGACAGCGGCAGGAGGGGGTCTCGTCTCTGCACACTCTCCATCAGTGAGTCAAGGCTGGGTCCACCCAGTCACGTGACTTCACGTTCTCACGCGGTGGCTGTTTCTTGAGACCTTGCTCCCTGTCAGGCCCCAGCTCCCCGGGCTCCTGGCTGGGTCTCCGCGGGGACTGTGGAGGCCGAGCCTGTGGCCCCAGCCAGCGGAGGGTCTGCTGGGATGGGGGGGTCTCAGTCCTGGCTCCCCCTGAGCCCCCACAGGACATGCTGAAGAACACGCCCAGGGGCCACCCGGACCGGCTGTCACTGCAGCTGGCCCTCACGGAGCTGGAGACGCTGGCCGAGAAGCTCAACGAGCAGAAGCGGCTGGCTGACCAGGTGGCGGAGATCCAGCAGCTGACCAAGAGCGTCAGTGACCGCAGCAGCCTCAACAAGGTGGGTGCCGGCCCTGCCCGCCGCCCCTGTCACCCGCCTCCCAGAGCCTCCAGGTGGCTGAGAGGGGTGGCTCCTTGCTCCTCTGGGGTCCGCAGACCTTAGCTTGACCGTAAGTCTCTCTATTCCCCACTGATATTTATTTGCTTATTCCGGGCTTTGCTGCCCGGTGGGCTTTCTCTGGTTGCAGCGTGGAGGCTTCTCTTGTTTTGGAGCACAGGCTTTCGGGGGCTCAGTTGCCCCGCGGCCTGCGGGATCTTCCCAGACCAGGGGTTGAACCTGTGTCCCGCGCATCGGCAGGCGGCTTCTTAGCGCCCGGACCTCCAGGGAAGTCCCGAGGAGCGGTCTTGACTGGACCCCCTGCCGCCCACCCCCACATTGGTTACCACTCAAGTGTTTTCAGGGTAAAAGCTGGTTTTATTTAGCAGTAGAATTGCCAGTAAAGACGCCTGAAATGACAGCCTCGTAGTATGTTTAAACGACTGGGCCGTGGAGTCAGAGTCTGGGTTTGAATCCGGATTTTGCCACTGATGTTTACTGTGGGGAATCACCCAAGTCTCTGAACTTCAGTCACTTCCTCTGAAACCCTCCTGTGATATGAGTTTGACAGCACCTGACCTTTAGGGCTTCTGCAAGGCCAAGGAGAACACTGGCAAAGTGGCAGACCCAGAGTCCTTAATGCAAGGTGGCCCTTGTCATTATTAGTGTTATTTTTTAAGAAGATGAAAAAAAAAAAAGCCATATTTTGAGATTGCAACTTAGAAACATTCTAGCAAAAAAATCTTAACTTTCAGATGAGTCTATTAGAGAACCCTGTTTTTTAAACTATTATTGATTTATTTTATTTTTGGCTTCGATGGGTATTCTTTGCTTTTTTGTGGGTTTTTTTTAATTTGCAGTGAGCAGGGGCTGCTCTTCACCGTGGTGGACGGGGTCTCATTGTGGGGGCTTCTCTTGTGGGGCACAGGCTCTGGGTGCTTGGGCTTCAGTAGCAGCAGCTCACAGGCTCAGCGGTTGCGGATCGTGGGCCCTGGGTCACGAGGCCTCAGGAGCTGTGGTTCGAGGCCTCAGCAGCTGTGGCTCGTGGCTCTAGAACGCGGCGCTCAGCAGTTGTGGTGTGCAGGCTTAGGTGCTCCGAGGCACGTGAAGTCTTCCTGGATCAGGGATCGTACCCGTGTCCACTGCACTGGTAGCTGGCTTCTTATCCACTGTGCCACTAGGGAGGTCCCTAGAGAACCCTGTTTTTAAAACACAAAGTTGGTACAAGAGACTCAGTCACCTCCCGGAGTCACCTGTCGGTGGAGTTCAGTCCTGTCTCCTTGGCGGCTTGCGGCACGCACAGCTTGCAGCTGCACCCGCATCTGGGAGGTCTCCAACCCCAGGCTCTGCCCCCTTTCACTCAGTAAAGGGTGGGATTTGGCCCTGATGGTGCGGAGAGGCGACCACACCCCAGGGCACTTGGCAAAAACAAGAGTTGTTCTCTGGGGAAGGGACATCGTGTAGGGTCACAGGAAGGTGTTCAGATCATCCGGGGGAGAAGCTGGGAGCCTCCTGGCTCTGTGCCCCCGAAAGCAGAACTAGGGCCGGTGACTGAGGTCAGTGGGATCTCAGCCACAAGGGGAGGACTTTCTCATGTTTGTCGAGCGTCTCCGTGAGTGCCTCCCCACGCGGCCCGCGCTTCACAGCCTGTGGTGCGCTCTCACCTGCACCGGGATCTTTGATCTGTTCCACAGGCCCGCGGAGCAGGGCCCGGACAAGATATTCTCAGCTTCGGGGTCCTGCATCTTAAGACGGTCCCACCTCAGGCCAAATTCAGTCTGCACACGCGTGCTCAGGCCCACACAGGACTTTTAAGAAGATGAAATTGGTTGCCAGCATTTAGAAATGGAGAAGCGTCCCACAAAATTTCGACTCGTTCATCTTCTCAAAGGGTTGGAAGAGCCGGCATCCTGGCCCTCCTTCCCACGTGGGGCCGGTCAGCTGAGTAGCGGCTGCCCACGCCCCTCAGTCCCCATCCGGGTCTTTCCCCGAGGTTACCTGCTGGCAGCTGGGTTTGCTCCACCCGTTCCAGGAGGATAGCACTGGGAAGAAAGATAGGGCAGGAGAGGAGCCCCCGCCCCAGGGGTGCCTCCTCTAGGGTTGCCCAGGGTGGGCCTGAGGGCTGGGGGCGTCCCTCCTCCCCACCCCGAGCGGGGCTTCCCCAGCCCCCTAATTCGGAATGCCTCTCAGGAAAGCGACTTCGGCCAGCCACAGCCGCGTGCTGGCGCCTGAGGGTCTTCACGCTCGAGAAGCCTCTTCTTCTGTCCCCAGCTGCCGCTCCTCTTCTGCATCGTGAGGGCTTCTCTCGCTTTGGCTCACGCGCCTGTGAGGTCACCTGGGAGAAGGCAGCCCTTCTCCTTACCCCTGCTCGGGAAGGAGCTGTGCTTCCCTCTGTCCACTGGGGGGACACCCAGGCCGCAGGAGGTCAGGGAGACCTGTCTGGTGTTGGGAGGGGCACCGAGAGCCCCGAGCCCGAGTTTCCCGCCGTCAGGGGCCATGCTGGGCGCGTGCGGGGTGGTGGCGGTGGCCGCCCAGCGCGCCCTCCCCGGCCAGGGGAGCTGGTCCCCGGCGTGGTCTTGGCCGCTCTGAGCCCAGCGCTGTGGTTTCCGCCTCACCGCCTGTCCCCCAGAGAGAAGTGGAAACGAAACTGGGTGTGCCCAGAGCGGAACCGTGCCGGCTGTTTCAGGATGTGCCTGCTCAGGACCTGGCTGCAGGGGCTGCTTGTGCAATATCCGAGCTCTCTTTGGTCTTTTTTTTTTAATCTGCTTAACTGGCAGGAGGGTGGTTGCCAGAAAGCAGGGGACTTTCCTGTCCCGCGTTCTGGGTCACGGCACACGTGGCCGTCTTTCTGGGGCCTTCTGTCTTCAGGGTCCCAGCTGTGTTTTCACAAGCCGGTGGTCAGCTGGGTGGTGGAAGCTGTGAGGTGGGGGAGCCCAGCCTTTGCAGTCATGGGGGCACCCCTGGGGTCCCTGAGATTTGTGTGTGTGTGTGTGCGTGTGTTTGTTGGGAGCCATGGGCCATTCCCTTACTGCCCTCACCCCCAGCCTGGAGCTGGAGGGTGTGCGGCCAGCTGCCTCGTGCTGCGGACTGTGCGTGTGGCCCGGCTCCAGCCTGCCCTGCTGCTCAGCCAGCACGGGATCCCTGCAGGCCACTTTGCCTTGGGAATGTCTGTCCCTTCATCCGGGAATGGGGGGCCTTGGGGCCCTTGAGCTGGTGCACGGAGCGGTGGGCTCTCTAGTGGCGTGTGGAGCAGCTCAGGGTTCCGTGCTGCCCGGAGGGACATGGTTCTTCGAGGATGGCAGGGTGTTCTCTCCGGGAGAGGAGTGACCGCCCTTTTCCTTGCGAGGATGGGGAGGAGGGGGTTGGCTCTTACGAGAATGAAAACCCCCTCAAAACCCCCTCAAAACCCCTTCTTAGCAAAGATATGTTTTCCGTGGGCCCCTGGCTCTGATGGAGGGCCCGTGCCGGCTGGTGTCCAGCCCGGGATGGGCGCACGCCTGCCTGGAGGCATGAAGGTCTTCAGCCTGGTCAGCGTGGTCCAAAGGCTGCCTCGCTGGCCAGCAGAACCCTCCCAGCCCCGCACGAGGCCTTCCCTGAGGCCCGTGGCCGACACCGGTCCACAGGTCAGGGTGAGGAGCGGGACCTGTCTTCGGGCCAGGAGTCTGCCTGCTTGAGGCTGCGAGAGCCGTGGGGACAGGGGCCATCTGTGGGGTGTCACGCAGGGCAGGCACTGAGAGGGGCCCTGCATTTGGGTTAACACTCTGCCATCAATGTCTTGAAGTTCTTAATGATTCTGAGTGAGCCCCGTCCGGGGCTCTGCAGGTCACGTAGCCAGAGTCACATGCTTCCTTGGCGACGTGAGCTTTGGTGCCGTCACCCACCTGACAGCCAAGGAGGCCGAGGCGTGGGCAGGCAGCCCGGCACCTGCCAGGGGGCTCCACGGCGTGCCCTGGGGCCAGGGTTGGCGCGTGGCTGTGTGCCCTGGAGCCGTGCTGCCGGCAGGGATGGAGCGGGGCTGGCGGGGGCCACCTCGCCCGAGCAGGGTGCTGGCCGCTGGGGGGCTGGCGGTCAGTGCCTCTGGTCCCCAGGGCTGGAGGGCGTGGTCCTGCCTCACCCCCGCCCCTCCCGGCCGCGGTCCCCTTTGGGCGTGGAGGGGCCGCCCTGGGTATTTGGCGCAGTGATGTCTGTGGACCAGCCTGTGAGCAATGCTGGCACTGATCTTGCTCTGTCTGCTCCCCTAGCTTCTGACCTCGGGCCAGCGGCAGCTGCTCCTGTGTGAGACGCTGACGGAGACCGTGTATGGTGACCGCGGGCAGCTGGTCAAGTCCAAGGAGCGCAGGGTCTTCCTGCTCAACGACATGCTGGTCTGTGCCAACATCAACTTCAAGTAAGTGGGCCTGGCCATCACCCCCCACCCTGGGGACCCCTCCCGTCGCGCCCCAGTCCATCCCAGCCGGGATCCTGTGTGAGCCTGGCTGAGGTCTCCAACATCCGACTTCCTCTTCGTCTCTCTTTGCCTCTGTATCCCTGGTCCCCAGCGCTAGGAAGCACCTGCAGAGGTCAGTGGGGGCCAGCAGCTGGCTGCTGCACAGGGTGGGCTCTTCTGGAATTCTGTCCTCAGGATGGAACAGCCTCCTGAGTTTTGACCACTTTGAAATCCAAGAGGGTCTTCCCTGTGTCCAGCCCAGATCCCAAATCCCTGCTGTGGCATTATTATTGTTATTTTTGGCCACGCCATGTGGCATGTGGGGTCTTAGTTCCCAGACCAGGGATTGAACCTGTGCCCCTGCGTTGGGAGCTGGTAGTCTCAACTACTGGGCCGCTTGGGAAGACCCCCAAGTCCCTGCCGCTTTAAGCCAAGTAGGTTTTCCTCTAGCTAGATCGCAGTGTTTTTAGCACGAGGCTTTGCCTTTCCTGCCAACCTCCCCTCCCTGCCGGAGCCTGGTTTCCTGGTTCTGGGTCAGAGGTTGCAAGAATGCCTGGGGCCAGGCCACTGGGCCTGGCTGGAGTTGGGACTGGAGTGAGAGCCCTGCAGTGGGGCAAGGGCCGTGCCTGAGGCCTGAGTCTGCAGACTTGTGGCCCGAGGATTGCAGTAGCCCTCCGGAAATCTTATGTCTGACTCCTCTGGGGAATTCACAGAAAGATTGAGACATCCAACTTCTCTTGAAAATGGAATATCCCACATTCTGGGCCCACACTGCCTGGGACCACATGGGCCTGCGTCTGGGCTGTGTGAGCCCTTTACTGGGCCTCCCCGCTGATCCGGGTCACTCCCGTCTGCTGCTCGGTCCTTTGGGCATCGGGGATCGTGACCCTTGACCCCGTGAAGGCCAGCGGGACCTTTCCAGCCAGACTCTTAGCCCTGCCCGTGGAGGAGAACCTCATTCCTCGCTATTTGGCAGCGCTTTCAAAAACCCCGGAAGCAAGAGCTGGCAACAACATCCCAGACCCACGAGGAAAGAGTCACCCACACTCAGGTGTTGACCCTGCCCGGCTCTCCTGCTCACTCAGCCTCCGCCCCCTCGTCTGTCCGTCTGATCGTCCTCCCGGCGCTCACTGAGCCCTCATTTGGCGCCTGTTCACAGGTCTGGGCGGGACCAGCCCTGGCAGGGGCCTCAGGCCAGGGAGCCTCTGACCCAGATCAGTGCGGCTCTGCCGGCAGCTGACTCTCCCGTGCACTCACTCAGTCACTCTCTCATGCAAACACTGTAGTTTTTTATTTTTTTGACTGCACTGTGTGCCATGAGGAATCTTACTTCCCCGACCGGGGATTGAACCTGAGCCCCCTGCATGGAGGGCTCAGCATGGAGTCTTAACCACTGGACTGCCAGGGGTGTCCCCGAGCTCTTTAATTAAATCCTGTTTGCATCCTGGGCTCCATGCAGGTGCCAGGGATCTGACCGACACCCTCTCCGCCCTCCTGTTGCTGGGAGCCTCCAGGGTGTGAACGTGTGATGGGGGTGTTGAAAAGGAAAGCGTTAGTCGCTCAGTTGTGTCCGACTCTTTGTGACCCTGTGGACTGTAGCCCGCCAGGCTGCTCTGTCCATGGGATTCTCCAGGCAAGAGTCCTGGAGTAGGGGGCCATACCCTTCTCCACGGGCTCTTCTAGACCCAGGGATCCAACCGGGATCTCCTGCATTTCAGGTGGATTCTTTACCGTCTGAGCCACCAGGGAAGCGATGAGGGTGTTGGTGGCCCACATTTGGGGGGTCATTTTGGGTAACTTGGGGTGAGTCACGTGACCTGTCTGAGTATCAATATCCTTTTCTGAAATAAGGCAGGCTTCCTAGCAGGGCCGCAGTGGGAATAGGGGGCGATGGAAGGCTAGCATCCGGCCTAGGGAGAAAGCCCTCCACGTGGTACCCCTCCGCCCTCACATGGCCCAGCCCGGCAGCCGCCCCCCAGGGGGTTCTCAGTGCCTGCAGAAATCGCTCAGTAACAATAACGACCCTTCTTGTCTTTTTCCTCAGGCCTGCCAACCACAGGTAGGGGTTCCGAGGCTCGGGGTGGGCGTGCGCCTCTGGGGCTGGCCTGGGTACCCCGATGCTTGCGCCTCCCCCGCTGCCCGCTCCACCTGATCGGCTTGGCCGAGGGCTGTGCTGGGCTGCGAGGTGCCTGGCTGAGTTGACGTGCGGAGGAGCGGCCCCGGGCTGACCCTGGGGCGGGCGTGGCGGGCTCTCCAGGGCCGTGTCCTCTGTCCCTGGCAGGGGCCAGCTGGAGATCAGCAGCCTGGCGCCCCTGGGGCCCAGGTACGTGGTGAAGTGGAACACAGCGCTGCCGCAGGTACAGGTGGTGGAGGTGGGCCAGGAGGGCAGCTCCCACGACAAGGACAACGCGCTCATCCAGCACGCCGGCGCCAAGAAGACCTCGGCCGCCGGCCAGGCCCAGAGTGAGTGCCCGCCCCCGCCCCGCCCGGCCCAGAGGCGTTTCCTGCTGTTTGTGGCTGTGCACAAGCACTCACCCGTGTCCCTACTCGAGAGTGCAAACGCACCCCCCTGCATCCACCCCCCACCCCCCAGCCTTGTATAGCCTCGCGCGCATACACACACATGCACACACAGGCGGGCACGGGCGGTGACCTTGGATCCGAAAACGTGACCTCTGGGGCGTGCCTGGCCATTGCCTGCCTCCCTGTGGGACCGCAGTTTGCCCGACTGTTCTGTGAGGGGCCCGGGTGGCCTGTCCCCAAAACCCGCAGAGCTCAAACTCAGGGTGGCCTGGCTCTCCTGGATCCTCCTTCCCCACCCTGCCCGTCCCCTCAGACTCTGTCCGATGACGGGGACGGTGAGAACTGGGGGTGACCGGCTGCCCCGTCCGCCCGCTTCCTCCATCTCCTGCTGCCACAGGGCCTCCTGGTCGCCCTCCCTGTCCTGCGCACCTCCCTCCCCAGGCCGACTCTGCCAGGCGCACGCCAGAGCCGTGTGTCCCCCTGCACCCGAAGGGCCGGTGGCTTCCCGCTGCCCTGGGTTGAGGCCCGGCGCCCTCACTGAGGCCCGCACGCCCCCCCGCTCCTGCCCGCCCCGGCCTCGTTCCTGGGGGCTGAGTGCCGCCTGCCCCAGAGCCTTCCCCCGGCCTCGGCCCTTCTCCGCGTGCTCTGCTGCTCTCTGGTTTTTGTCTGGCTGCCCTGACTCATCTTGGCTCGGGTGACACTTCCTCCAGGAAGCCTTCCCGGTTCCTTCGGGCTGGCCTGTGCTCTCAGGGCCCGGCCGTGTTCTCCCCTCTACAGCGATGCTCTCGCTGCCGTCTCTTCTCGCCGCTTGGCGTGACTGTGGCCCTCCGCCCGGGCGTGCGGTGGATGTTTACACACATTTGCCGAGTGAACGGAGGAGGCAACTGCGGGGCAGCGGGAGGGCCTGACTCTTGGCCCTCCCCACCAGCCCTGTCTCACCCTAACCCTGGGGGTGCCTCTGAGGCAGGGGTCGCCACACACTCTGGCCCTCAGGGGGCCGTACCCGCTTCACCCCCTGGGAGGCAGGCGGGGGGGCTGTTCTGCGTCCCTGGCTGTCTGCTCACAGAAGCCCCCCGGGAGGGGCTCCCGGCCCACCTGCCCCCTCAGAGGCACCCCCAGCCCAGGTTCTGCTCCACTTTCCTGGGACCACCCAGACTTCTGCTCTGGGACCCCTCCTCCAGCCACTGTTTTATCTGTGACCGCATTTCTCAAAGTAGAGGGCTAGGGTGCCAGATCCCCTTCAAAGAGGAGAGAAGAAATCCTTGTTGAGCCCCAGTTGGCCTTGGATGAGTTTTTATTATATTGTTATTCAAATACGTGCAGATCTAAGACTAGGTATAATATTAATAAACTTCTTGTGCTCATATCCCTTGAACAACCATAACATCTAAACAGCATCACAAGTGGAATAGAAATGAAACTACAAAATAGTAAAATTCAAATTATCAGTATTAATGGAACGTGATGGATGAGGTTGTTTTGCTGGAATGAAGTCGCTCTCGTACGGGCCGGGTTCTCTTGAGCTCTCAGCGCCTGTACCCTAAGGGGCCTCGTGGTGGTCCCTGTTCCCCTCCAGCTCGTCCTGCTGGGGTCTCTGCAGAGCCCTCCTCTGCCCTTCATTCGGTGGGAGCCTGACTCATATCCACGCCCACCTTGCTCCATGTTCATTGCCTGGTGGCCAGAACACGGCACCAAAGTCCACGTGGCTCCAAAGTCAGGCAGCCCTCACCCTGGCAGCAGGGCGTGGATTTCTTCCTTTCTTCTTTTCTGAACACACCCTGAGGTTCGTGGGATCTTGGTTCCCTGACCAGGGATAGAAGCCACGCCCCCTGAGTGGGAGCACAGACTCCTCGCCCCCGGGCCGCCAGGGAAGCCCAGGGTGTGCCTCTGCAGCCCTGGCCTCCAGGTGCCCGAGGATGTGCGCCTATTTGTTAGATGATCATTCGGGTGAGAATCCAGATTACCTGCCGCCACCCTCCCCGGGGCTCCATGAGACCTCAGCTTGGGTGACCACGGCGTGGAGAACGCAGCCTGGCTCTCCTAGCCTCACGTTTAGAGACCCCCCCGTCCAGTCCTGCAGGGCCCCCATGTTAGATGATCATTCGGGTGAGAATCCAGATTACCTGCCGCCACCCTCCCCGGGGCTCCATGAGACCTCAGCTTGGGTGACCACGGCGTGGAGAACGCAGCCTGGCTCTCCTAGCCTCACGTTTAGAGACCTCCCCTGTCCAGTCCTGCAGGGCCCCTGGCTCTGTTTCTCGGTCCTCCCCTCAGGGCCTCGACGCTGCAGTTGTTTCATCCCCAGAGATCTGGGTGCCGTCACCCCCATCCCGCCTCTGTCCCATTGCCCCGATACCTTCCTCCCTAGTACCTCCCACCATCTTCTTAACTGATGCCTCCCTCACCCTATGAGCTTCCCAGGCGGTGCCAGTGGTAAAGAACCCGCCTGCCAACGCAGGAGAGGAAGAGACACAGGTTCCATCCCTGGGGCAGGAAGATCCCCTGGAGAAGGAAACGGCACCCCACTCCAGTACTCTTGCCTGGAGAATCCCGTGGACAGAGGAGCCTGGCGGGCTGCAGTCCACAGGGCCGCACAGAGTCGGACACGACTGAAGCGACCAGGTTGTCAGCTCCACGAGGACGGGGGCCTTGCCTGCCCCGTGCCGCTCGCCCTCCAACACGCGCAGCCGAGTCTGCCGCGGGGCAGGCTCTTAGCGCTCTCTGCGCTGCTGGCTGTTCGGGGGCTCGCGCGGCACGGCTGTTTTCCTTCACGGCGGCGCTCGCCTTCCTCCTGGGCCCGCGAGGGCTCCTCGCCACTCCTGGCACAGCTGGCTCTGTCTCCCGGTCTCCTGTGACCCGCTGCATAGACAGTGTGGCCCAGGCCCCAGGCGCCAGGCTCCCCCGACTGGATTGTCCCTGCTAGTAGAGAGAGCCTGGTAGCGCTTCCTTCCTATCCCCAGTGCCGTATCCCCAGGCCGACGGCTCTTCTTTTTTTGAAGATGTGTTTATTTCATCCACGGCTCTGCTGCCGCCCGTGGGCGTTCTCTCCTCCCTGCGCTGGGCTCCTCTCTGGCTGTGGTGTGCGGGCTCACCGCAGCGGTTTCTCTTGCGGCGTGCGGGCTCTGGAGCGGAGGCTCATGGGCTCGGTTGTCCCGCGGCTTGTGGGATCCCCCCGGCCCGAGGATCCCCCGGGTCTCCTGCCCTGGCCGGCGGACTCTCGGCCGCTGAGCCCCCAGGGAGGCACGGCAGCCCTTCGCCGCTATAGTGAGCGCTGCTGGGGTTCCTGCTGGTGCCTTCCCCACCCACAGGGTCTCTCTCTGCCCAGATAAGGTGTACCTCGGGCCCCCGCGCCTCTTCCAGGAGCTTCAGGACCTGCAGAAGGACCTGGCTGTGGTGGAGCAGATCACCCTCCTCGTCAGCACGCTGCACGGCACCTACCAGGTACCCAGCACCGGCCTGGGCCGGGGGCACGGGCCGGCTCCCCTCTCTCGGTGCCCGGCGTGCCCTGGCCTCAGGGCCCCCCAGCGGTGCCGGGTGATGCCCCTGTGGCTCCGGGGAGCAGTGTGTGGTCTGTGGTTTGGGCAGAAGCTTTGGTTCCGGTTGAGCAGGGCCCGGCTGTGGGCATCTTTTTGTTGTTCCCTGTAAAGAGCCTGGTTTCTCCTGCAGCGCCTTCCCAAGCCTCACCCCAGGCTGGCAGGGTGTGCCCCTCTCAAAGGAGGGGTGCTGGGGGCGTCAGAACCCAGGCCTGGTGCCCGGGGAGTGGCCGAGCGCGCGGACCCCACGCCTCTCCCCTAGCGGGCCCCAGCTGCCCTGGAGTCGTGGAGGGTGGCTCTTGGGGACAGCGGGCTGCGTGCTGACGTCCCTGGCTCCCTGCGCCCCAGAACCTGAACGTGGCGGTGGCCCAGGACTGGTGCCTGGCGCTGCAGCGGCTCCTGCGGGTGAAGGAGGAGGAGATCCACTCCGCCAACAAGTGCCGCCTGCGGCTCCTGCTCCCCGGGAAGCCCGACAAGTGAGAGCAGGGCCCGAGGGGGGCGTCGGTCCGGGCTCCCTGCGGCTGGGAGGGGCTGGGCGGGGGCGCGCAGGGCGGCCGTGCGCTGTGCCCGGCGCAGCGTCCGGTACAGAGCAGATGCTCGTGGCCGAGTGGCCGAATGGATGAATGAACGAAGGACCCGTTCGTACCCGGGTGAGCCTGTCCTCCGTTGGGCTGCTCGGACGCTGCCAGCGGTCGGTCGACTGTGCCATCCCCTGGGGCCAGGTGGAGCCAGCCTCCCCTAGATGCCCGCCCAGGAGCTGGTGCTCCGTAGACCCACACCTGTTCCACAGGCGTTAGTGGACTTGACGCAGAGATGGAGAGGGAACAGTGTGGTTCCCCACTCTGTAGGTGGGGAGGCTTGTAACGCGCTGGGTCTGGTGCACAGAGTCAGACCCGACTGAGTGCGCGCACGCGTGTGCGGCGGGGGCAGGCGGGGAGAGGCTTACAGGCTCCGTGGCTGCAGGGCACGGAGGACTGGAGCCCTGGGTGGGGGCCCTCCCGCTGGCTCCTGGCACCCTGCTGAGCCGCCCTGTCCCCGCTACCCCGTGCCTCCTCCTCCCCCACGCCCCACGGATGGCTCGGGACCCCGGGCCCACCCGCCTCTCCAGGCTGGGGTGGACCACAGGGGTGAGACAAGCTCAGAAACAGCAAAGGCGCCCTGCCGCTCCAAGGCGAGGTGACAAAGACAGCAGGGACCTCTGCCCCTAAGCCTGCACACACCTCCGCCCACTCCCTCCTTCGTGCATTCCTGTATCGTTCAGCGGACGTTACCGAGCAGCTGTCCTGCATCAGGGGCCAGGAACAGGCCCGAGTCACAGGCTCTGGGCCGGGCGTGTGCAGGCGGCTGGCGAGGCCTGCGGAAGGCTGACCAGTCGGGCCTGGGGGGGCTGCTTGAGTTGCAGCCTACAGAGGCCCAGACCCTTGTGGCCTTGCTGGGCCCCTGGGCTGGGCTGGGAGGCTGTGGCCTGTCGCTCTGGGGACCTACCTGTCCCTGTGGCTGTGGTGGGTAGAGGAACTCTTTCCCTAAGGGACTGAGGCTTTGCCAGGCCACCAGCCCCTCTGGTCGTGCTTCGATGCTCCGCACAGACCTCGCTTCCATCTCCAGGGCTGGTGGGGGCGGGAGAGGGGCTGGTGGCCTCCCGGGAGCCAGGCCCCATTCCAGTGCTCATGCCCTGCTCTCTCACTGAAGGTCCGGCCGCCCCATCAGCTTCATGGTGGTCTTCATCACCCCCAACCCCCTGAGCAAGATCTCCTGGGTTAACAGGTTGCACTTGGCCAAGATTGGACTCCGTGAGTAAAGCCCTAGGGTCGGGGTGGACAGCGGGAGGTTTGGGGTGTGTATATGTGGGTACGAGGGGGGCGTTCAGTCTCGGGGGCCACGGAGGCTTCTGAGTGAAGGGAGATGCTGTCGTGACCCTGGACATGCCACTCCCCCGCTCGGAGCCTCAGTTTCCCCATCTGTAGAATGGTGGGAGTTGATGGAAAGTTAATTAGTCGGGAAGAGGAGAGAGTGGAGTCACCACTAAGGGCTTTTTTGGTGAGAATGATGAAAATGTTCTCAGACTAGAGAGTGGTGATGGTTGCCCAGCCGTGTGACTATGCCAGTGAAATGTACTCTTTATTTAAGGGGTGGATTTTTATGGTAGCTGAATTATATCTCAGTAAAACTGTTGTAAAGAGAATGATGCAGGTTAGACCGAGCTGATTCTCACCCGGAGGCCTCTTTATCATTGCTTTCTCCTGTGCTGTGCTGCGCTTAGTCGCCCAGTTGTGTCCGACTCTTTGCGGCCCCACTGACTGTAGCCCACCCGGCTCCTCTGTCCATGGGATTCTCCGGGCCAGGATACTGGAGGGGTTGCCATGCCCTCCTTCAGGGGATCCTCCCAACCCAGGGATCGAACCGAGGCCTTCCGCAATGCAGGCGGATTCTTTACTGTCTGAGCCACGAGGGTCTTTTCTCCTATGCATCTCCTGTGAAATAATGGACATTTCCATTTATAAAGTGCTTCCTGTGTGGCGAGCCTTTTTCTAAGCATTTTGCACATCTCTCTTTCATTTCACATTTCACGTTCGTAGTAACACCACGAGGCAAGTCTGTTGTGAACTCCTTTGCACGGTTGAAAGTCTGAGGCCAAGAGAGGCACAGCGAGGGGCTCAGGACCTGGGCAGTCGGCTTTAGAGCCCACTCTTAATTCCTGTTCATTCTCCTTCCTCAAGTTGGTGAGCTTCTGTCTGCCAAACTATGTTCCTTAAGCTATAAGCACTTGATTTGTGCTTTTTTTGAATTGACAAAAGGCCTGGTTTGTTGCCGATCAGAACCATTATTGTCTGTGGCACGCTAGGATTCCCGTATGCTGATTCCAGTCAGTAGCAGCGATTTGGGGGGTTTTGTCTTATTTTATTTTGTCTCTGTTACTGATATGATCTTTTTCGAGATAAGTATTCAATATATATCTCCAATAGATTTAAAAATGTTGCTGGGAAGGGATCAGAACCTCTGTCAAAGGCTTTCATCAATTAAAAAGTATTGAGTCTCTACAGTTATTTGAGAGGAAGAGATGGATGGCATCACCCACCCGATGGACGTGAGCTTGAGCAAGCTCCGGGAGTTGGTGATGGACAGGGAGGCCTGGCGTGCTGCAGTCCGTGGGGTCGCAGAGTTGGACCCGACCGAGCACCTGAGCCACAACGCAGTAATTTTAGGCATGGGGAGAAGAGCAGCGAGAAAAAGGCCACTATTCTCAAGGAAGCCGCAGTTTACAGGCGCAGGCAGAGGTGTACGTGAGGAGCAAACCGCCGGGGCGGGCTGGAGCCGCGAGGAGGGGGAGCCGACTTGTGACCGGCACAGGGCCTGGGGTCTGGACTGGTCAGGGCCGGCTCTGCGGAGGTAACCACTGAGGCTGGGCAGAGGTCTCGGTCCAGTGAGCCAGGCTGTACAGCAAGTGCAGAGGTCCTGAGGTGGCCAGAGCTGGTGCACAGCTGGCATGAGGGGAGGCTGGTGGCAGCGGGGAGCGGGCTTACTGGAAGGCCAGCGCGAGGTGCACGGGGTCCCTCTAGAAGCATGGAGGTTGGTTGCCATGCTGAGAGCCGGAGGGTGGTGCGACCTGATCAGCGTTTAAGTGGATCATCTGGCTGCTGCACGGAGCAGGCGTGGAGGGTGCGGAGGGGGTGTAGGACTAATGACGCTAAAGCTGCAACTCCAGTACTTTGGCCACCTCATGCGAAGAGTTGACTCATTAGAAAAGACTCTGATGCTGGGAGGGATTGGGGGCAGGAGGAGAAGGGGACGACCGAGGATGAGATGGCTGGATGGCATCACGGACTCGATGGACGTGAGTCTGAGTGAACTCCAGGAGATGGTGATGAACAGGGAGGCCTGGGTCACAAAGAGTCGGACACGACTGAGCGACTGAACTGAACTGAACTGAAGAGGATAGGTCTTATGTTAAGTGTTTTTGTCACACACACAAATAGCAATAACAAGGCAGAGGGCAGGAGGGAAGTTTGCAGAGGACGCATTTGTCTAGGGCATAGACTGTGGCGATGCAGCTCATGAGGTATGCTTAGCTCTGAACTTATCCACCTGTGTACGTGAAATGCGCATGGCTCTTTGTATGCCAATCACACCGCAGTAGGGGCTTTAAGACTGCCATTTCCACTAGAGAAAGGCAATGTCTGTGCTGGATCCAGGCGGCAGGGGCTGAGGCTCTTTGAGAAGGCGAGGGCGTTCACAAATACAGGGATTTGCGAACAAGCAGCTCCCGCTCCGGCAGAGGCTCCAGCGCCTGCCCACCGCCTCAAGCAGCGGAGTCTCTGGGGAAAGAGCTCCCTCCCTGAGTGGGCCAGGGGCACCCCCAGCGCCAGGCCCTCCGCTCCACCGACCCTGGTTCCTGCCGCTGGGGAGGAGAGGCCACCTAGGAAAGGACAAGCTGAGCCAGGATGCACACCTCTGTAAGCGGATGGCGGTGTGCACCGCACTTCAGTTTCCAAGGCGCTGCCCACGCACCCTCCCACAGACAGGGGGCGAGCTCAGAGTCTCCGCCCCACCTGCACGGGGGCCAGGGAGGGGGGCACCCGCAAGCCAGGCGGGAGCTGAGACAGCCCGCCTGCCCTGGGGACGTAGCCTCGCAGGTTAGGACCGCCCACCACCCCTGGACAAAGCCCCGGGCGGTAAGTGAAGGCGGGCGAGGCTGCAGAGTCTTGCCCTGCTTTCAAGGCGCTCACAGTCACACAGACCCCGCCTCGGCAGGCTGGGGCCCGGAGAGCGGCCGAGCCCACCTGCCCGCCCGGAGCTCCATGAGTGGAAGCGTCCGCTCCCCCATCAGTGTTGCCCCGAGCTCCGTCCTCCCCTCCCCTCCACGCACTCCCAGCCCATCGAGTCCTGGCAGTTTATCCCGTCTCTTCCTTTAATGATCTGACCTTCTCCTTCCAGATGGTGCCTTCCCTGCCTGTGACTGGGAACATTAACAGAAAATGGGGCCGCTGTTTCCCATCTGCCGCTGCCATTGTTCCCGTCACAAACCTGGGCGGCTGAGACCGAATCAGAAGCCTGCCTCCTTGGAGACAGAAAGCCCGTGTGGGATAAGTGACATTAAGCACTGGCACCAACGGCAAAGCCGCGACCTCCAGCTGGGATCAAGTGGGGCCTTATTTAGCACCGGCTGTGTCCGCCAGCACCCACCCGACTCTGGGGGCCTTGCCCACGCCCGCGCCCCAGAGCCCTCGGGACCGCCTGCCGGCCGCAGGAGGCTGACTCGGCCAGCAGGGCCCTGCGTGGCGCAGAGAAGCACACGTCACCTCTCTGAGCCTGTGGCCTCGTCTGGAAAATGGGGGAAATAATTCCATCCGCTAAGAGTTGCTGTGAGCACTGGAGAGACTATACACTCATATCCAGTGGGCACCAGACACTCAGGAAACAGAACCCAGGGGCTTCCCTGGTGGCCCAGTGGTGAAGAATCGAACTCGCAAAGCAGGCCACGGAGATCCGAACCCTGGTCAGAGAACTGGGATCCCACATCCCGCAGGGCAGTGAGGCCCGCCCGACGCAACCACCGACTTCCACGCGCCGCAACTAGAGAGAAGCCTGCTCGCTGCAACGAAGCGGCCTGCCTCAACCCAGACCCGGCGCAGCCGAAGAAATAAATAATTCTTTAAAGCATATTTTTTAAAAAAGAAATAGAATCCACTACGATCACTGTCCTCGGGGTGAAGAGGATGCCGACTGCCATGCCGGAGGCTGGACCGCCCCCCGTCCCCCGGGCCGAGCCCCAACCCTGGCCGGCCCTACCCAGCGTCTCCAGCCCCGCCTGCCCCCCCCGCCCACCACGCTCGGCCCTGCACCCTCGCCCTCACGGTGGCCCCAACAGACAGCCCAGCCTACCCCGCTCTACCCGCTAAACCCAAGGCCCCTGTCACACCTGCCTACCCCACGGAGACGCTGCAGACTGAGGCCACGGGCATCCCCACAAGCGTCTTGTCCGGACACCTCGCCCCTGCAGAGACGCTGGGGTCCAGGGAGGCCAGGCGGCGGCCGTGGTCACCCGGCTGGGGTAAACCCAAGAGGGGCTCCAGGCCAGCACCCTCGGCCCTCCTGCAGAGCAGACCCACTGCTTCCCGCCGAGTGCTTAGGCAGGTGCTGGCGCCGGCCTCTGACGGCTGAGGGTTAACGCAGACCCAGCGGGGACCTGTTTCTCTGACTCTGACGGCGGGAGTGGCCTGGGGTCTGCTTGGCCCAGGCCCTCCGGGGGTGGGGACAGGGAAGGCCGAGTAGGGAGAGGCTCCAGGGGCCCCGGGCCACAGGTGCAGCACTCAGAGCCTCAGGGGCTGGGGGACGCAGGAAGGGAGGCCGGAAGCCCCACCCTGTCCTTTCCCCACGCCCACCTCCAGGGCCTCCTATCGACAAACCTTTGCCCAAGCCTTAAGGAACAGAGACCAACCGGCAGGGAGAGGGGGAGGGCGTCCTGGCCCCCCTCCACCAAATGTGACCCCAGGCCAGCCACTCCCCGCGGGAGATGCAGACACCCTTTCCTGGGGGCTGCCCCTTCCACGCACCGTCTCCCCTACGCTCAGCCGACACCTGGGAACATCCCCATTTTCTGATGCAGAATCCCAGGCACGCAGGGGTGAAGTCGTCTGTCCGAGGTCACGGAGCTGGCACGCCGCATGCCCCTTCCACGCACCGTCTCCCCTACGCTCAGCCGACACCTGGGAACATCCCCATTTTCTGATGGAGAATCCCAGGCACGCAGGGGTGAAGCCATCTGTCCGAGGTCACGGAGCTGGCACGCCGCAGAGCTGGAAAGTGACCCCACAGTCTGGCTCTGCTCCACGCGGTGCTCAGACCCCGAAATGCACAGGAGAGGCCCAGGGGGCTCTAGGCCGGGTTAGGGGAGACAGCATGCCTTCCTCAGGCCGCAGGGCACAGCGGCGGCCACGCTGGGGTGTCAATGGGGTCCCCAGACCTCCCAGCACCCCTGCCCTTCCAAAGGGTAGAACTGACCCCCATCCCACCTCCCAGCGGCCCCTGCCCAGCCCTCTGCTCTCAGTCTTTGGTGGATTCTGATCTTGGCACACTGGACTCAGGGAGAGAGGAAGATGCAGGGAAAAAAAAAATTAAAGGAATAACATCCTTTGTGAATAAATATTTTTAACATATTCTATTTCTAACAGGCTCATATTATTCCCACCCCCCTCCCGCACCAGGCACTGCAGATAAAAAAACAAACTGGCAAAATAAAAGAACCAAATTATTCAAGCCCCAGGGGAACCCAGGCACTCAAATAAGATTTCAAATGACTCTCTTTCCATTAAAACTTTTGCTGCAGTGAAACCGGGTGGAGATAAGGCGGCTGAGTGTCTTCACAGGCCGAGGAGAAGGGAGCTGCTCACGTTAGTGAGCTCCTCTCCCGCCAATACCCGGGCGCTCGCGGCGAAGCATCTGAGCTTCAGACGGGAGACAGGCACAGGTCCACACACGGCTCAGGCCCTGGACACCGCCCCCACGGGCGGGGAGAACGGAGCGCACGGCTGACGCCCGACAGGCAGGCCGCCTTAGCCAGGATCCCCGCCACCCTCCGCTTAAAACCCCTCCTCCACCGTCCGCAGGCCTCCTGGTCACAGGAACAACCCGTGGAGGCCCGTGCGGGTCAACACCAGACCCCGGAGGGCCCGATCCCGGCTTCTCCAAGCCCAGGCCTCTTCCCTGTTCTCTCCCCTACCTCCCCGTGTCTCCCAACC
>SJYT01012364.1:0-106158 GCA_006410635.1 Cephalophus harveyi
AGGGCACCCCCCACCCCCCCACCAGGGGCTCTGGGACTTCACGTGCATTGCCCGTGCGCGGCAAGGCCCGCGCCCGGGATGGTTTTAAGGCACGGCCTGGCCTTCCTCCGAGTTCACTGCAAATTGCACGAAGTTAAAAAGTCCGAGGAGTGTTGTTGTTGATTTTTTTCCCCTCCTGTCGCCGATGTTGTAGCGCGGAACCGCCAAGGAAGTGGAAATCCGTCCCTTCTATTCCTTCTGCCGCGGTTTGGGTTCTTGCTTGGTTTTGTCACATATGGCTTGAGCTGACTTCTTGAATGTTTTTCTATGCAGACGCGCCGCCTGAGCCCCTGGGTTAACCTGCAAGGCGAGGGGCGGGCCTCCAGCCTGCGGGAGGTGGGGCGAGGGGGTGGTGATGGCGGGGGAGGCTCGGGTTAAGTCCAGCCTGATCGGTGGCCTCAGGGGTAGCAGATGGTGGAAGGTCTTCTGGGAAGTTGAGTCATTCCTAGAAAAGACGCGATCGGGTGGGGGTGGGGGAGATGTCGATTATGGAAACCATTCAAACTTGAAGCCGCTTTTCACGTGAGAGGGATGTTAGATATCTCAGATGTACTGCAGATTGCGGTGGAAAACCACCCAGCTGGATAACGATTCCGGAAATGAAAGTTTGAAGTCCCATCCCTTGACCCACGTCTTAAAATGGCCCCTGAAGGATCATTGCGTGTGAAGTTCCCTTAAGTGAACACACACCTGTGGAACAACCCGTGAAGACTCTAAGCTGTTTTTTATTTGGTGCTGTGCAAAGCAGGGAGGTTGGCTCTGCTTTTATTCCAGGGCTTAGTCACTCCAGGTATTATCAGCACCTGCACAACCCCCCCATCATTGACATTTCACCCCTGGAGCCTGAGTCTCGCCCCTCCTGCAAGTTGGGGTGTTTTAGTTTAAGTTCCTGAAGTCAACCCCCTTTGAACCAGAGGAGCTTCAGTGTTCTCATTGGTGATGACTTCCTGAATATACCTGGGTGGGAGGTTTGTAGGTTTCAGTGCTAGGCGGCCAAAGACGGGTATAGAGCCCCTGAGTCCCGCTCCGTGGGGACACGTAAAACTGCTTTTGCTGGAAAAGCAACCTCTGTCCCCATCTGGCCTGAACTAGTGAAACAGCCCACCCTGACGCCCTGCTCCGCCATTGACCTTGAAGTCCTGCCAGTTTTCCGAGTATCATTTGCTATATGTGCAAAAATAAAAACGGGAACCGAGACCACGGTACTCATTGGATAGTGCAGGGGCAGAGAGGAGGAACCGTTATGTGTAAGTTTTTTTGGAAACGTCGAGTTCGCTTGTAAATTTTCACTGTTGCTCTGGCGCAGATAGATTCATGTCCTTTGGTTACTCAGATGCCACGCACTGAGGATTTTACAGGCACTTAACGCCCTGTGTGCAGCAATTATTATTTCCATTCAGCTGCAGAAGACGCTGACTTTGCTCATCTATGGTGGAGGGAAGATTGTTTGATTCCGGAAACCCAGCTCTGAAGCTTGGTGTCGTCTTCCTGTGTTGACATGGGGTGAATATTCCCATTTGGAGACAAACTTGTTAAATTACAGAGACACACACTTTTTTTCCCCCACACAGAATCTTACATTGAACTCTCTCTTTATGTATATAAAATCCTAGATTTCTCAATAGAAATCATGAAAGGTCAGTCACAGTGACAGCATTATCTCGTGCATAGCTTAATTATCTGGTGTGATAACCACAGCCCACCCGGGCATATTTAGATTCTAGTTATTTAAAATTCATTTAATGGTGGTGGTGTTACTAAAAATGCCCAGTTCTGTTATTTCAGTGCTCTGTCCATAATGCAGATAGTCAATCAGTTCAGTTCAGTCGCTCAGTCGTGTCCGACTCTTTGCGACCCCATGAATCGTAGCACGCCAGGCCTCCCTGTCCACCACCATCTCTCGGAGTTCATTCAGACTCACGTCCATCGAGTCGGTGATGCCATCCATCCATCTCATCCTCGGTCGTCCCCTTCTCCTCCTGCCCTCAATCCCTCCCAGCATCAGAGTCTTTTCCAATGAGTCAACTCTTCGGATGAGGTGGCCAAAGTACTGGAGTTTCAGCTTTAGCATCATTCCTTTCAAAGAAATCCCAGGGCTGATCTCCTTCCGGATGGACTGGTTGGTCAATAGATGTGTTTAACTGGGGGTCACCATATTGCAACAGTGCGGAACTTGAAGAAAGTCCGGTTTGGGAGTGGTGCTCTGTAGTTGGGCTTCCTCGGTGGATCAATGATAAAGAATCTGCGTGGAATGCGGGAGACTCCAGTTCGATCCCTGAGTTGGGAAGATCCCCTGGAGGAGGAAATGGCAACCCACTCCAGTATTGCCTGGAGAATCCCATGGTCAGAGGAGCCTGGCGGTCTACAGTAAATGGGGTTGCAAAGAGTTGGACATGACTGAAGTGATTTAACACACATGTACTCCATGTTTACTGCAAGTAAGGATCTGTAAAGAGAACAGTAAAGAGTTAGCCTGCTGCTTGTGGGAGGAGGGGAGAGGCTCTGAGAGTTTTAGACAATTAACTGGTCAGTCAGTTCAGTTGAAGTTGTATCCGAGTCTTTGTGGCCCCATAAACCACAGCACGCCAGGCCTCTCCATCACCAGCCCCTGCAGTTCACCTAAACCCATGTCCATCAAGTTGGCGATGCCATCCAACCATCATCCTCTGTCTTCCCCTTCTCCTGCCCTCAATCTTTCCCAGCATCAGGGTCTTTTCCAATGAGTCAGCTCTTCGCATCAGGCGGCCAAAGTAGACCTTTAAAAAAAAAAAAAATTCAGCTAGCAAGTCACCTGGGAAAGTGATTTCAGTGAGATTGATAGCTGCAGTTTTAAGGTTGAGGTGGTGTGGATCACTTGTGAATTAGAAAACCAGGACTCCAAGCTGGAGTTTTCTTGAGGATTCAACAGTGTCACCCCATGTAGCTGATTGAGAGACCATATCTGATACGCTCCCCTTCTCCCCCCTCCCCAAGCCAAGTTTATGTTCTAAGTTTTAACGTCCTGAGGGCAAAATCTTCTGTATCAAGAAGGCCGACAAGAAATCCTCCCTGCAGATGAGACTTCACAGTGGTCAGTGTGTTTTTAACACGTGGCTGAATGCTGGCCGTTTCCTGTACACCGGTCCTTGCATCAGGATGTTATTTTTAATTCCTTAGTTGATGTGTTCTTTGCATAATCTTTTGCGTTTTTTTTTTTTGTTAGTAGCCACGGATTAGAAATTTTATTTGTAAATCAGGAGGCGGGGGGAACCCAGTTTTGCTTTTGGGAGAGAGGTGACTTCCCAGATGGCCCCTTTGTACCATTTCTCTTTAGTCTTGCTTTCATCTCAAGAGGTGTCAGCCTTGGAGACACCCGGGATAGTTGCGATTATTTCGCTTGCAGAGTGGCGAAATGGGTTCCAGCAGGGGGAAGCCAGACCCAGAGAAGGCATCTCACTTAGGTCTTGAGCACCAGGAATTCACAGCCTCCCTCAGTGACCTGTTGGGAAGGAGGGCTCCTCACGCCAACCCTGGGGATGCCCCTTGCCCAGCTCTTGTCCAGGAGCATTGCCAGGTTTGACGTGGCCAGAGGACCAGCCTGATTGCAGTGCCCTGTGAAATGAGGCTCCCCCAGATGTGGTCTCTCCACACCTCGCTGTTGCCTCCTATTTCTCCTTTAGAAAAGTACGTGACCTGCAGTAATAAGCTGTGCCTCTTTCAGCACCCGCGACACTTACATAGTGTTCAATCAGGTGGCAAGACTCCAGTCGTAAACATGCTTAAGTTGAAAAGATGATAAACCTTTTTTTTTTTTCCCATAACTATTTTTAGTGTGAAGGAAGTAACTGAACACCAGTTGTCCCTTCGGGGCTGGCCCTCCGTGGCCCTCTCCCTCCATCCATCCTTCCCATGGGGCTGGGCCAAACGGATGGGCCTGGCCATACCACCAGTCAAACCAAAAGAAAAGCTGGATGTGTGAAGGCACAGACGGACAGAATCCACGTGGTTTTTTTAAAGGGAAAGGGACAAAGAAAGTTTAAAACCTCAGGGTGGGGGGAAGTGCAGGCGCTCACGAATGTGCTCCCCAGACGCTTGATCCAGGGTGGTTGTAAGGTCGCAGAGGGGATGGCCTCCTGCAAGCCCCCTTGTGTGTGATCACCGGCATCAAATATTTCCTGGGAATCCTCTGCTGGACGGAAGGATGCAGGTGTGAAGTGGAAGCCATTGAAAACAATTTACTTGGAGCAAACGTACTCTTGGAAACAGAGGGGAGATTACTTCCGTCTTACACCGGAAGTTGGGTACCACTTCCATGGGTCTGGTTGGCCCTTGGTGGGCTGAAAGGAGCCACGAAGCTTTGGCTCGCAGGTTGAAGAGAAATAGAAGTTTAAGCAGGTGAAGGTAGAGGAGATGGTTGCATATGGAAACCGTGTCCTCAGCATTTCAATGCAGGAAGCTCATTGTCCACTCGGAGTCCGCAGTTCAGGCACTTTCGCCCCCTACAGTGTTTGGCACATCTGGAGACATCTGCGGCGGTCACATGTTGTGGGGTGAGGGGATACTGGTCTCCCTGGTGGGCCCACGGATGTTGGATCCCCTCTCACGGTGCTCCTGGGTACAGAGCCACCCCCAAAGAAGGACCCAGCGCTGTGAGTCCTGAGTCCTGTTTTGGTCTGGCGGCCAGTGGGATGGCGGGACAAGGTAGCCGTTGGGTACTGTGGTCCTCGCGGCCTGTACTAGGATGCTTTCGAAGGAAGGGAAGACGAACAGGAGGAGGTGGCCAGCTGGATGGCCTTTCGGGACCCCAGAAGCTGGAGGGGCTTGGGGGGCCAGGATGTGTTCACGCCCAGTTCAATTCCTGCTCTGTTTTCAACCCCAAGCTTTTCAGAGCCCTCGAGGCTTTGCCCCTCCGCACTGGGCTTCTTCCTGTGGGTTTTGCTGATGTCACTGCAGATTTGCCCAGGTCTCGCTCTCAGTCAGCTTCTTCGGGTATTTATCGGGGGTGGGTGGGGGGAACCCAGCACCTGTCTGCTGTTTTCAGGCCCTCACAGGCCGGGTGGGTTAACCTGGGCTGGAGGAGGCGACTTCCCTTGCTGGGGTGCTCCAGAGGGTGGGGGGATAGGGTCCCTTACTTGCGGGATTCAGGCAGGATCCCCTCTCCTGTGACTAGTGGATTAGTGGACAAGGGCTGGGGAGCCGCAGGGCTGTGGACCTGCAGTGGGTGGGGGTCACCCCTGGCACCCAGAGTCTGGTCCCTGTGTGCAGTGGGGTCACCCGGAGCCAGCCAGAAGCGCTTTCCTCTGGGAGCCCTAGGGGAGCGCCAGGCACATCCTGGTTGGGGGCCTTGTGAGCTGCTGGTGGTCCTGGGCATCAGTGGGCAGGGCTCTGAAGGAAATCTGGTTTGAGGCCAGCTCACCGTGCACCGATGTCACCTTTGGGCATTATCAGTGATCTCCCCTAGCCTTAGTTTACTCATGTCAAGAGAGAGAGAGAGACAGAGAAAATCAAATTTATTTCTCAGGCTTGTGTTAACAGACAGGGTTATCATCATGCTTGGAGCCCGGCGTGCTCATGTCTTATTCTCCTCTGAAGCTGGGAGTGGCTGAGGACGCATCCAATAATAACAAGAATACTATGTCTTTATTAGTTCTGGTGGTCTGCAGCAATTGCCTGTTTGCTTTCCTTGTCTTTTTCTCTCCTCTTGAGTTAAATTTCAGGGCTGGCACGTTCACACACACACACACAGATACTATATATAGACACATATATACTCTATGTGTTTCCCAGATTTACTATATGATGGAGTTTTAGATTCTGCGTGCTGAAATGTCTGTAACCAGCAGCACCACAATCTGGGTGAAAAGTGAAAGGGAAGTTGCTCAGTTGTGTCCGACTTTCTGCGACCCCATGGACTGCAGCACGCCAGGCCTCCCTGTTCATCATCAGCTCCTGGAGTTTACTCAGACTCATCTCCATCGAGTTAGTGATGCCATCTAACCATGTCATCCTCTATCATCCCCTTCTCGTCCTGCCTTCAATCATTCTTTCCCAACATCAGGGTCTTTTCACATGAGTCAGCTCTTCGCATCAGATAGCCGAGGTATTGGAGTTTCAGCTTCAGCATCAGTCCTTGCAATGAATATTCAGGACTGAGTTCCTTTAGAATGGACTGGTTGGATCTCCTTGCAGTCCAAGGGATTCTCAAGAATCTTTTCCAACACCATAGTTCAAAAGCATCCATTTTTTGGTGCTTAGCTTTCTTTATAGTCCAATTCTCACATCACAGTACTTCATGCTAAATGCCGGGCTGGATAAAATACAAGGTGGAATGAAGATTGCCGGAGAAATACCAGTAACCTCAAGTGACACCACCTTTATGGCAGAAAGCAAAGAGGAACTGAAGAGCCTCTTGATGAAAGTGAAAGAGGATAATGAAAAAGCTGGTTTAAAACTCAACATTCAGAAAACTAAGATCATGGCATCACTTCACGGCAAATAGATGGGGAAACAGTGGAAACAGTGGCAGACTTTATTTTTGGGGGCTCCACAATCATTGCATATGGTGACTGCATCCATGATATTAGAAGATGCTTGTTCCTTGGAAGAAAAGCTCTGAACAGCCTAGACAGTGTATTAAAAATCAGAGACATTACTTTGTTGACAAACGTTCATCTAGTCAAAGCTATGGTTTTCCCAGTACTAATGTATACATGTGAGAGTTGGACGATAAAGAGAGCTGAGCGCCTGAGAATTGATGCCTTTGAACTGTGGTTTTGGAGAAAACTCTTGAGAGTCCCTTGGACTGCAAGGAGATAAAACCCAATCCATCCTGAAGGAGCTCAGTCCTGAATATTCTTTGGCAGGATTGATGCTGAAGCTGAAACTCCAGTACCTTGGCCACCTGATGTGAAGAGCTCACTCCTTGGAAAAGACCCTGATGCTGGGAAAGATTGAAGGCGGGAGGAGAAGGGGACGACAGAGGATGAGATGGTTGGATGGCCTCACCGACTCGATGGACATGAGTTTGAGCAAGCTCCAGGAGTTGGTGGTGGACAGGGAGGCCTGGCGTGCTGCGGTCCATGCGGTCACAGAGTCAGATGTGACTGACCTAGTTAACTGAACACTTGGGCCAGTGTGTTTTCCTGAGAATCATTCTGCACCATGCATGTCATCAAAAGCAAGGGGAAACCACACCTAGAGCTTCTAAATACTTGGAAGAGATCATGGTGAAAAAATGTCAGGTGTCTTGGGGGCTTAGGTGCCTGAGATTTAGTCTCTTCCTATGCCAGGCAGTCCTTGCTTCGAGGTCAGTTGAGGTGGGACATTTTTTGGGGGGCCGCGTTCAGAGACTTTCTCCAGCAATCCCGCAGAGAGACATTGAATATGTCCCATATATTCATAGCTCATGTCTTGAGTTTCAGAAACTGGACTTGCCTTTTTGAGGCAGTGGTTTTTCCCAGTGGGTTAATACCGGGGCCATAAGGCAGGCTAAAAATACCCACTTGTGCTGGCATTGGCGTGTCGTAGAAATAAAATTCCTGCAGCTGTGTTTCTCTGCGGTTGCTGACCTACATTCTACCCTGGGTCGTCATTTCACTGTCTGTGATCAAGTGGGACGTGGCGTGTTCTCTTAGGACAAGCCTTCGCCTGATGTTTTGGCCAGGTGAGTCCTGCCCTGGGCTTGTGTTGAAGTCATTGAAGCTGTGTGTGTCCTCAAGTGTAGCGTTGAAGGCGTTAAGGAGCCTCTCACACGTCTCGTGTGTGCAGATTCTAGTGTGGAAAAGGAAGACTGCTTCAGTGTTGACGATGTTGCTTTTTTTTTTTAAACTGATTGCACTTTTTGAACTGTGATAGCTCTTTGTTGCATCGTGCGGGCTTTCTCTTGTTGCGGCGAGCAGGGTCTAATCTTCACAGCAGTGCTTCGGTTTCTTGTTGCGGTGGCATCTTTTGTGGCAGAGTACAGGCTCTAGGGTGCTTGGATGTTAGTAGTTGCAGCCTGGGGGCTCAGCACTTGTAGCCCTCGGGCTTAGTTGCACTGTGGCCTGGGGGATCTTCCCTGGCCAGGGATCAAACCTGTTTCCTTTCCATCACAAGGCAGATTCTTAACCACTGGACCACCAGGGAAGCTCCCGTCTTTAAAAAAAAAAAGCATAGGTTAAGGTTTCAGTTCAGTTCAGTTGCTCAGTTGTATCCGACTCTTTGCCACCCCATGGACTGCAGCATGCCAGGCCTCCCTGTCCATCACCTACTCCCCGAGTCCCCTCAAACCCATATCCATCGAGTCGGTGATGTCATCCAGCCATCTCATCCTCTGTCGTCCCCTTCTCCTCCCGCCTTCAGTCTTTTCCAGCATCAGGGTCTTTTCCAAGGAGTAACTTCTTCCCATCATGTGGCCGGAGTATTGGAGCTTAAACATCAGTCCTTCCAATGAATATTCAGAACTGGGTTCCTTTAGGATGGACTGGTTGGATCTCCTTGCAGTCCAAGGGACTCTCAAGACTCTTCTCCAACACCACAGTTCAAAAGCATCCGTTCTTCGGCACTCAGCTTTCTTTATGTTTCAACCCTCACATCCATACATGGCTGCTGGAGAAATCGTAGCTTTGACTAGATGGACCTTTGTTGGCAAAGTGATGTCTCTGCTTTTTAGTATGCTGTCTAGGTTGGTCATCGGAGCAAATGTCTTTTAATTTCATGGCTGCGGTCACCATCTGCAGTGATTTTGGAGCCTGTGAAAACAAAGTCTGTCACTGTTTCCATTGTTTCCCCATCTATTTGCCATGAAGTGATGGGACTGGATGCCATGATCTTTGCGTTTTGAATGTTGAGTTTATGGTGGGTTTGTATTAACTAGCAGTTTGGGAGAACTGTGTGTTCTGCTTTGTCGTGTTGCCCATGATTGAAATAGGCAATCCTCAACATTGCTAAGTCAGTTGCCTACTTAGAAAAAAAAAAAAAAAAGCCCTGTAGCATTTCAGAGGACACTTTGGGCTGTGAGTTGCCTCCGAATAATTCCTTAGGAGTGGTGTTGTCTTCTGATCGCGAGAGACCCTGTGAAAGAAGCAGAAATGATGCTCAGGGCAAAGTTCACATGTTTATTCTTGTGAAGAGTGTCTCTTGCCTGGGATTCCTGTGATTTATTCCTGTTGTGGTCTGTGTAGCTGGAATACTAAAAAAGAAACGTGAGAGATCTCTTTATTTACTTCTCTTGAGCCTGAAGGTGACCCCAAATAGCCATCCCCTAGCACTTTGCTTTCTGGAACAGTTGCCACCAACCTGCCCTATCCATCCCACCCCCCACCCCCGTTTTCCCACTCGATCAGCCTCCCTGTTTTTCTCCAAGACGTTGAAGACTTCTGTGACCCGGGGGGTCAGCCTCATCCATGTTGGAGCAATCCATGTACAGAGATAGCCCTCCCTGTCTCGGAGAGCTGGACTCAACTGTTAACAGACTTGCCCCTTGTCATCCGGCTCTGAGGTGTCTGTGAACATCCGTTATCCACTTTGCAATCATTTCTGTTAGTTTAAACTTTCTGGGAGATGGAAATGTGGGCAAAAGAAGTTTGTGTGATGCCATATCATTTCTTTAATCAGGAATAGCAAATACTTTGATATGGTAAAGACCTGGTAAGTTATGATGGAGAACTGGAGAAAATCCTGTGTCACTGAGCAGAGATTTTTGTTCCTGGTGTGTTGTGAGTGATCCTTCAGTTCTGTGGCTCGGTTGTGTCCGACTCTTTGCAACCCCACGGGCTGCAGCACCCCAGGGTTCCCTGTCCATCACCAACTCCTGGAGCTTGCTCAAACTCATGTCCATTGAGTTGATGATGCCATCCAACCACCTCATCCTCTGGCAGCCCCTTTTCCTCCTGCCCTCAATCTTTCCCAGCATCAGGGTCTTTTCCAATGAGTCAGCCCTTCGCATCAGGAGGCCAAAGTATTGGATTTAGCCAGGTCAACTATGCCTTTCCAGGTACTGTTGTTATCTTAACATGCGTTTGAAGATGAGAACTGAGAAAGTAGAGTCTGCTTCACGTCTGTAGTACCGGTTATGCAGACGTAATTCTCAGCATCTATAAAGTTAGCCAGGTGGTTGCCGAGTTTTATGTTGCATTTCAGAAAAGCAACTCAGCAGGGGATTGATTCATTTAGGAGACAGGTTCAAGTTGGGTCCTTGCCGAGGTAGTTTTTCCCAACAGAATCTTATCAGGCATTTTAATCCCTTGAAACTTGACTGCCAACTCAGTGTTGGTTAAAGACTCAGATATCCACGGTTATCAACGTAAGAACCATGGTTGCTAGTTTCTGAGAGTTGCAGGTCAGTCTTGGGAGACACGGTTTGGTTTAGCTCCTAATGTGATCATGGAAAAAGTAATCACGTTAGGTTTGTGTTCCTAAGACGCACGATGATTCTGTGCCAGTTTCAACAGTTTCCAGGGATCTGAAGTGTAATTCTTTAGAAAGCTTTGCCAGGAGAGAGAGAGAGCGGCGGAGGGGCACCCGGCCCAGAAGTTGGTGACAATGAGAATTAATGATGTCGCGTGTCCAGGGCATGACAAGAGATGGTTGTAGACTGGCTGAAAACAGGTGGAGGAGTTTATGGAAATGGAACTTGCCTGTTAAATTTCACTGGCCTCTGACTGCGTTTCCTTGAAACCCAGAGTCTCCACATTTAGTTGGGGCCGAGCGGGACACAGATGCCTTGTTTCCGCTTTTAAGTCCCGAAGTGGACTCCCGAGAAGGGAATTTCATCTCTGGTAGGTGCTCTGTGAGATTTACTGGAGTGCAGGAAGAAACTTAAGTTGTCTGTTTTTTGTTTTTTTTTTTAATAGTTAGAAAATGTCTGTGATCTGTGAAAAAATGCATGCAAAGTTAGTTGCATGTTATCTCTAGTTAATAGGTACAAGGAGTTGGGGTTAATGCTTCAGTGGATTTCACTGAGAGGTGTATGGTGAAAAAGTGGCTTAGAGATCACTGGTGAGGTCCTTAGAGGTGGTGAAAGAAACTGAAGTCCCTGAATAAAGGGGGGCACAGATGTAGCCTGTGTGTGCGTGTACACACGTGCGTTAAGTGACTGAGGCCTGCCACCTTAAAGATCAGACCTCCCCCCAGGATGCAGCTATTAATAACATCATTTGGAGAAAACAGCATATACCGTGACAGAGTGCTGTATATTTGGGTCTACCGGGTTTTGCCTGCTTTGAGAGCTGAAAAATGATTTGTGTTTCGGAACCAGATGACAGTATCCCAGTTGCAGGTGCATGGGGAAACGTTGGAACAGTGCTGTGCTTTTTAAAGCATTTCTTAACGCCACGGTGTTTTCATAATCACTTAATTCTGTCTGTAAATCGGCTGCTCTCATTGACGGATGCCCTCGGGGCTCCCAAGAACCGGGTTTTTTTTTTTTTTTTTGTGGAAGACGTGATTCCGATTGCACAAGATGTGAGATAGCGCTGGAACAGGCTTGTGATACAAGCCTTTGGGTGCCTTCAGTCTAGCTGTTTATATTGCGTTTTTTTCTTTTTTTTCCCCAAAAGACATATTTCATCCATCATGGTTGTTTATATATATATATATATTTTTTTTTTTTTTTTGCATATCATTTGAGAGGCTTTTTAATAGAGAAAAGTGTCATTTTGGTTGATGCTTGTTGGTAGCGTTGCAGAGAGTAAATAAATAACAGAAGTTGTATTCACAACCCAGACTGCACTGTGGGCTGCAGAGGTGAGACCTGGGACTCACCTCCACACTTCAGGTCTTTGCCGGAGCTTCAGGTCGTTTGCGGAGAACGGCTGAAGCTTCGATTTGCAGCATGCTGAATGCCGACCGCAAGTAGTTCCCGGGTTTCCACAGCGGCCGTTGTGTTTGCTTAGCTTGAAGTGATTGAGGTGTCAGCTTCGGGTTTTGTGTGTGAGTTGTGGTGGTCGAGTCTTGTGTCTCTTTTTGTGGCTCCTGAGTTTGCAGTGTAGCTTTTGTGAGTCCAGGAAAGCAGAGAACCCGCCCTGTGCACACAAGACGTCTGCAGCTGACGACCCTCTTGTTCTATACCGTTCAGGCTCGTCAGTATCCACGCAAAACATTCATTTGTCCTTGGGTAAACCGATCAAACCGGTCCATCCTAAAGGAAATCAATGGAATATTCAATGGATATTCAATGGAAGGACTGAAGCTGAAGCTCCAGTACTTTGGCTACCCAAGAGCTGACTCATTGGGAAAGACCCTGATGTTGGGAAAGATTGAAGGCAGGAGGAGAAGGGGACGACAGAGGACGAGATGGCTGGATGGCATCACCGACTCAATGGATATAAGTTTGAGTAAACTCCGGGAGTTGGTGATGGACAGGGAGGCCTGGCATGTCATGGGGTCTCAGAGTTGGACACGACTGAGCGAATGCACAACAAAACTGATCCATTTAATCTGCTAATAAAGAAAACAGAAGATAGTTTCTTATATGGTGGTATTCAGAAGACACCAACTGTAAAGACATAGAAAAAACAGGAAGTAGATTTTTTTCCTTTTTTTTTTTTTTTAATTGAACCTGTGTCTTGCAGGATCTTAACCCCTGTAACCAGGGATGGAACGCAGGCCTTTGGCACTGAAAGCTTGGAATCCCCACCAGTTAGACCTCCGGGGAATTCCCGGGAAGTAGACTTGAGATCAGTGCTTGAAGCTCCTGTAACAAATGTGATTTGATGAAAGTCTTTGGGAATGTACTCTTGTCTGCCCTGTCCCTGATCATCTAAGAGGCGAGAGATATTGACGCAAAGTATTTTGCTTTTAACTGGATGCAGTAAGCCTTGCCCGGGTCCTGACCCTCCCCCAGGAGGGGTCTTCGTTGTGATCCCCAGGCACTCTGTGGCTCACGGGTTTCATCGCTTCGCAGGGCGTGGGAGCTTATTTCCCTGAACAGGGATTGAACCCCTTGTCCTCTGCATTGGAGGGCAGATTCTCAACCACTGGACAGTCGGGGAAGTCCCGGCGACCCAGCGTCTGGTTGCAGACAGGTCAGCTCAACACCGATAAATCGCTTCAGCTTTGGACAGGAATCTTTTTTTGTTGTTGATAACTCTAATAATTATTTGTTTGATTATTTGCAAGCCAAATTATGCTAAATAATAATCAGAGATGTATTGGAGAATAGCCATATCTTGACATTCCTCGAAGAAACAGGTATAAAAGTTGTTTTTATTTCCTAAATGCATGCTGCAGGTACCCATGAAGTGCAGAGATCTGTGTATATGTGATTATCTCTAAACCGTGTCTGACTCTTTGCGATCCCATGGACCATAGCTTGCCAGGCTACTCTGTGCATGGAATTTTCCGGGCAAGAATACTGGAGTGGGTTGCCATGCCCTCCTCCAGAGGATCTTCCCCACCCAGGAGTTGAACCTGAGTCTCCTGCATTGGCAGGCAGAGTCTTTATAACACTACGCCACCAGGGAAGCCCAAGATCTGTCTATGTATACTCCCGGGGAATTACAGTCACAGGTGTGGAAAGCAGGAATATAGAGGAATAGAAGGGACAAATGGTAAGAGCCAGCTGTATGTGGAATATCTAGAGAATGCTAACCTTTGAGGGAAGATATAGACACACGAGTCTATGGTGTTGTGAATTACCATCCACGAAATTTCTAAAAAGGAAGGCCGTTACTTCTAGGGACGCTTGGGTTATGAACATGAACAATTTACATTTTCCCGCAGAAATAAACATCCATTGCAGTTCAAATAATAGTATGTGAAGCTTTACAATTGGAAATCTGAATTTAGCAACATTATATAACCCTGGTTAATTACATTAGTATATTCAAAGTAAATATAGAATAAGATTAGCTCACGGAAGTGTTTCTTTTTTCTCTCTGTGCAGCTCATATCCACCCAATTGTTAATAGGTTCTAATTACCTTGTGTGGTTTTTTTTTTTTTTTTTGATCATCCTGTATGTGTGTGTTTTCAGAGAAGTTAGTCGAATAAAACCAGAGACTCTGTTTTCACGACTTCCCAGTTCATATTTAAACCGGAAATGGTCCACAGAGGCAGCTGTCCCTCGTGAAGTTTAATTTTGTCAGTTCCTGGCCCAAGAGAAGGGGTCAGCTCGGATCCCATTTGTCTTGGTGGCGTTTGCTTTAAGGGAAGTTTTGGGTTTGATTCATTGTGTGCTGTCTACAAGTAAATGTTCAACCTCCTTGAATTTCCCGTGGTGTTTGCTTTTCCATTGAATGTTCTATATTTGGACCGCAAATGTGTGTTTTCTGTACGGGTCTCTGATGGCCCAGATGTTCATCAGAGGGAAATTTCTCTCTGTACACACTGCTGGCGTTGGGCAGTTCGCCGTTGGGTTGTTCTTAGACCTGAGTTGGACACTGTAGATTCAGGTTGGGCTTGTTGTTGCTTCTGCGGGCTTTGTTTGCATTTGCCATACATCTTTGGTTTGCCTTTGGGTGATTGTCAATGGCTGCCTGTGGCGATTCAGCAGAGCTCTAAATCCCATTTAAGACCACGTTGGTTTTCTGCAGCAGTGTTGCTGAGGGGGCTCATAACTTTGCTGTTCAGTCACTCAGTCGCGTCCACCTCTTTGCAACCCCGTGGACTGCAGCATGCCAGGCTGAGCTTGCTCAAACTCAGGTCCATCAAGTCGGTGATGCTATCCAACCATCTCGTCCTCTGCCGCCTCCTTCTCCTCTTGCCTTCTGTCTTTCCCTTCAATCGGGGTCTTTTCCAGTGAGTCATTGGGCTGAGAACTGTTGCTTTTTGCACAGTCATCTCCTTGCATTTGATCGTGAACCCCAGGTCTTCCCACTTGGCGCCCCGGTCCTTTCCATAAACCACCTCGGGTCACAGTTACTGACTTCTGCTTGTGCATTTCAGAATCTCCACGGTGGAGTCAGTCAGTGTGCAGGATTCCAGGCTTGTGAAGTAAACTCACCTCCTTGGGATGGTTACTTTTTTTTTTAAGTTTGCAGTCTCTCGTAATCATTGGCTAATATCCTCTGCGTTGTTTAATCTTCCTTCTTCTCTTTTTTAATTTTTATTACTTCTTTAAAATACGACAGCTCTATTGAGATAGAACTCACCTACTATGTGAGTGTCTCATTCATTCAAAGTGTATATAACTCACTGCTTTCCTGGTATTTTTATGAAGTTGTGCAGCCATCATTGCTGTTTGAGTTCGAGAGCGTTTTTTGTCACTCCAGACAAAACTCCACGTGCGTGAAGCGTCTCTCCGTCCCCCTCTCTCCACCCAGTCCCTGGCAGCCACCAGGTGTGGCCTCTGTCTCTGGGCATCGGCCTGTTCTGGAAACTTCTATCAGTGGAACCATGCACTACGCAGCCTTTGCTACCCAGCCTTTTCCACTTCGCGTCACGGATCAGCTTCTTGTCCCAGCTTCTTGGTGAGCCTTTTGTGGCATCTCCGGTGATGGAGCAGGGCTTGGGGGTGGCGGTGGGGAATTCGGGTGGACACAGCTTATAGGGCTGTGTCAACAGCTCCTCCGGCCCCTCTCAGATGACGCTGAGATGCAAACTGCTTCAGCAGTGAGGAATGTTTACAAAACTCTTTGCGGGTCAGCTTCCACTCCGGCAGAAACCATAACCTGCTTTCGCTTTCTCTTTATTTCATCTCTTCCCCTAAAGGTGGGTGGAGAAAAAGTTTCGTTCAATTAAAGCTGCATCTGCTGACTGTCTTTATTCAGTTTCAGCGGTTTGGGAGAGATTTTGTGTGTGTGTGTAAATTTTTTTTTTTTTTTTAATCGGAGGACAATTGCTCTACAATACTCTGTGGTACATCAACGTGAATCAGACCTCCTTCCCTGTCCCGCATCCCACGCCTCTAGGTCATTCCAGAGCTCTGAGCTGAACTCCTTGTCCTATATAGTAGCTTCCCATTAGCTGTTTTACACATGGTCGTGCATTTGTGTCAGTGTGTCTCTCTCATTTCTCCCCACCCTCTCTCTCCCCTGCTGTGTCCCCCAAGTCTGTCCTCTGTGACTGCCCGTCCGTTTTTGCCCTGCAAATAGGATCATCAGTAGCATCCTTCTAGATTACGTACACACATGCATTCACATACCCTTCTTCTGTGCTGTGTTTTTGGGAGGAGGTTTACAGCGTCCTTGCCAAGATGTTGGAAGCCTGTATTTACCATGAGGCTGGTGTGAACTTGCTCTGGGGTCACGGGGTTCCAACCAGCTAGGTGGTTTCTGAGGGCTCCCCGAAGCCACAGTGCTGGCTTAGACTAAAACAGTAGCGGAGTTTCTGCTTTAAAGAATTTATCAACTTTCTGTGAAGGGCCAGAATTTCCACTCTGGGGTCAGGTGGGAGAATCTGGAGGCTGATTTTTCTAACTATCCATGGGCGCAACTTTCTAGGGTGTCCGTATCTCTAACAAAGGGCTTACTCTTAGGAACTAAAGTGAAGTGGAAGTCGCTCAGTCGTGTCCGACTCTCTGCGACCCCGTGGACTATACAGTCCATGGAATTCTCCAGGCCAGAATACTGGAGTGGGTAGCCTTCCCCTTCTCCAGGGGATCTTCCCAACCCAGCAATCGAACTCACGTCTCCCACATTGCAGGCGGATTCTTTACCAGCTGAGCCACCAGGGAAGCCCAAGAATACTGGAGTGGGTAGCCTGTCCCTTCTCCAGGGGATCTTCCCGACCCAGGAAATCGAGCCGGGGTCTCCCGCATTGCAGGCGGATTCTTTACCAGCTGAGCCACCAGGAGCTGAAGGTCATGTATTTTCTCAGTTGATCTTGTAAATTGTGCTGGTTTCCTGTTACCCTTGGGACAAGTGACCCTAGACTTCCTGGCTTGAACAACTCAACTTTATCATCTTATGCTTCCAGACGTCACAAATTCGAGATGAGTCTCAAGTGTGTTGAGGGGGGCCACGTGCTCTTCCAGCTTCTCCAGCTTCTAGAGGCCTCCTGCGTTCCTTGGCTCAGGGCCCCTTCCTCGTCTTCAGAGCCCCCAGCACACCACCTCTGATCACTCTTCCGTGGTCACGTGTCTCCAGCGGCAGCCCGGAGAGATTGCTGCCGTAGTGGGGGGCTCACGTGCCCCCGCCGCCCGAGATCTTTAACTTTAATGCTTCTCCAAAGTCCTTTTTGCCACACACGGTTGTGTAGGGCCCAGGTATTAGGGCATGGGACTCTCAGGGAGACTGTTATTCTTACTCCATTGACAGTCTTTCTGTTCAGTCGCTCAGTTGTGTCCGACTCTTGCAACCCCATGGACCGCAGCACGCCAGGCCTCCCTGTCCATCACCTACTCCCGGAGTTTACTCAAGCTCATGTCCATTGAGTCAGTGATGCCATCCAACCATCTCATCCTCTGTCACACCCTTCTCCTTCCGCCTTCAATCTTTCCCAGCATCAGCGTCTTTTCCAATTAGTTGTTTGCATTAGGTGGCCAAAGGAATGGGGTTTCAGCTTCAACATCAGTCCTTCGAGTGAATATTTAGGACTGATGTCCTTTAGGATGGACTGGTTGGATCTCCTTGCAGTCTAAGGGACTCTCAAGAGTCTTCTCCAACACCGCAGTTCAAAAGCATCAATTCTTTGGCGCTCACCTTTCTTTATAGCCCAACTCTCACATGCGTACGTGACTGGTGGAAAAACCATAGCCTTGACTAGACGGACCTTTGTTGGCAAAGTAATGTCTCTGCTTTTGTATGCTGTCTAGGTTGGTCATAACTTCCAAGGAGCAAGCGTCTTTTAATTTCATGGCTGCAGTTACCATATGCAGTGATTTTTGGAGCCCCTCAAAATAAAGTCTCTCAGTTGTTTCCACTGTTTCCCCATCTATTTGCCATGAAGTGATGGGACCAGATGCCATGATCTTAGTTCTCTGAAGGTTGAGTCCTAACTGAGGATGGGGTGGTTGGTGGTGGGGTGGGGTGATGGGGTAGACGTGAGCAATCATGTACCCCCCTGCCCACCAGGGACATTCAGCAAGGTTTGGAGACTTCGGGGGATCTCGTGGGCAGAGGCCACGGATAGATAGTGTTCAGCCCCTAAGAATGCATGAGTTAGCCCCCTACAAGGAGTTACCTGGCCTGGGGTCTGCACGTGGCCAGCCTGAAGAACCCTGCACAAACGCAATTTCCAGGTTACTCTCGCGCACTTTGCAGTTGAAGTACCATGTCTTGTAGTATATTCAGCACTGGGAATGGCAGTTGGCAGTCCTTTCCACATAAAGACATAAAGCCCTCCCCAGGAAAAGGCGGTCGTTTAAGTCTCGGAGAATGCTGTATGCAGGCGACTGGAAACCTGAGGATCTTGACTAGGTCATTAGGATTTCTGTGACTTATTCTTACTGCCTTCGTACTGCATTCATCCTTTCCATTTTATTACATTTTTTTCTTTCTTTCTTTTTCTGTTGCCCGATCTATCTAATACTTGGACCATTTATTTGGTGTTGAAAAATCTGTTTTTTATTAGGAGATTTCCATTATGAGTTAAATTTTTTTTTCCCCTCCAGATGGCCTTTTGCCAACTGTTTCTCTTACGCGTGTATTTTCTTTTTCCTTGTCAGTAAGATTGCAAGTCCTTGACAGCAAAGATCATGCCTTTTAAGTTTTCTTTCTGGTCTGCAGCACGTTGAGCAAGTGGTTGTTAACGTCAGTTGCTAGCCGTGTCTGTCGAAACGCGCGTTGTGTCTCGTGGTTAAGGCTCGTGTACAGACCAGCCTTTTGTATCTTGCTGTCGATTCCAGTTCGAGTCTTTGGGGGCTGGAGGGGTTAGCCTGATGATGTTCAGGTGCTAAGTGGCAAAAAGAAGCCTTGGACCTCATTTGAGGAAGGGAGAGGCTGATAGCCTCATTGCTTCTCCTATGCAGGCGTTGTTTTATTTTGGTGATTGAAGTGTTGGAGGTGTGAAAAAAAAAAGAGAAATGAAATCGGGTTATGTGGCTTGCTGGCAGGACAAGCAGAGGACAGAGAGTGAGTCGATGTCTCCCTAGACCGCACGTGCCTTGCACACCAGGCCGATGGAAGATTTCTTCTAAAAAGCCAGCTGGGGAAGCATTTGCCTCTGAAGGTGCTGAGTCCCCTTGAATTTGCTATCACCACAGATATTGAGTCAAGCATCACTGGGGCTACCAGCAAGTTTTAGGAAAAGAACTTTGCTATGGAAAACTTTCTTTTTTTTTTCCCTTGGTTGAGTGATGTTGCATTGCCCTGGTTCTTGTTGAATGTGTCTTTGGGACAGTAGTTTTAAGAGGAAGAGTTTGTGTTCTTTCTGATTCCCCGTGTGAGGCATGACATTTCCTGACATGGGCGATGGGGAGAGGGTCAGAACCCACAGAGACAGTTCCAGCCTTCAGCGGTCCTTTTTTTTTTTTTTAATTTTTTGACTGTGCTGGGTCTTCATTGTATACCACATGGGCTGTTCATTGCTCCACACCGCACGCTCTGTACTTGTGACTTATCTCACGGGGGCTTTTGGCAGACCAGGGATCCAGACCTGTGTCCCCTGCCTTGCCAGGCAGATTCTTAACCACTGGACCACCGGGGGGGTCCCCAGCTGTCCTTTTTTAATTCTCATTTTGTAAAAAGTGAGGTATAATTTGATATGTAATCTTATATCTGGGCTTCCCTGATGGCTCAGCTGGTAAAGAATCCACCTGCAATGTGGGAGACCTGGGTTCGATCCCTGGCTTGGGAAGATCCCCCGGAGAAGGAAATGGAACCCACTCCAGTATTCTTGCCTGGAGAGTCCCCGTGGACAGAGGAGCCTGGCAAGCTACAGTCCACGGGATCACAAACAGTCGGACACGACTGAGTGACTAAAGACACATTGTGTGAGCTTAAGGTGTGTGACATAATGATTTGATGCGTGTAAACATTGTGCAAAGATCACAGTGGATTTAGTAAACCATCAACACACTTGCTTAATTTTTTTTTTTTTCTCATAGTGAGAACTTTTAAGATTTATTCTCTTAGTACTGTTCAGATAGACTCCAGTGTTCATTAGAGTCCTTTATTTGTTTTTTTCTCATGATGAGAACTTTTAAGATTGATTCTCTTAGCAGTGTTCAGATACAGACTCCAGTGTTATTAACTGCAATCATGTATTGCATCGAATCCCCAGGATTTATTATTTACTTGGCTGTGCTTGGTCTTAGCATTTGGTATTCCACACTTCTTGACGGCCTTTGCAGGGGGGATCTTAGTCCCCCGCCCAGCAATCGAACTCGGGGCCCCCAGCATCGGAAGTGCAGAGTCGCAGCCACTGGACTGACTTTATGGCTGAAAGTCTGCACCTTTGATGCTTGTGTGACCCACGTCCCCTCTCCCCGCCTCCTCCGCTCTGTCCTCTGAATTTGAGGAGTCTCTGCTTCTTAGGAAACCACCCTGTCCGACCTGACTTCCCCCTAAGAGGCACCCGGGATGTCACTCGTTCTGAACACGTTGCGCTTAGGAGGGAACAGACCTGCCCCTTCTGTTTGCCGTGTGTGCATCAAGGCGATCTGAGCCCCCCTGAGTCCTGTCCCGAGGGCAGAAGACAGTTCGTGTGATCGTCTCTCGAACGTGAAGTGGAAGTGTTAGTCCCTCAGTCCTTTCCAACTCTGCCATCCCATGCGCTGTATCCCTGCCAGACTCCCCTGTCCATGGGATTCTCCAGGCCAGAATGCTGGCGTGGGGTTGCCACTTCCCTTCTCCAGGGGATCTTCCCGGCCCAGGGAATCCAACCTGGGTCTCCCACAGTGGCAGGCAGGTTCTTTGCCATCTGACCCACGGAGAAGAGAAAGTTGTTGAGATTGGCGATGGGTGTGGCCGTGTGTGCATTTGTGTGTGAGAGAGAGTGTGTAAAGAGGAGAGAGGGACTGTCTGATGGAAGCGCCTGGAATGCAGGGAACATGTGAGGAGACGTGCTTTCGAGGACAGCCGGCAAACATTTGCCAGCGGGCTGGGTGTGTCACCTGTGACTCAGTGATGAGGGAGATCCCAGGGGTCATTTCCTCCTAGCCTTCTTCCACTGCCACGGGGCAGTGTCTCAGTTCAGATCTCCAGAACACTCTCTGGGAACTCTTGATGGTCGATGGAGGTGATGTTCCTCCGCTTGCCTCACTGTGTTCTGAAGAGCTGGCATCATCAGATGATCAGTCCCCTGTGTTCATTTAATGACTGGGTCATTTGTCAGTGGAGGGTTGCACCCTGATCTTCCTGGAAGCTTTGACTTCTCACGGCGTAAATTCTTCCCTTCCTGTCCACATGCAGAAGCACGCACAGTGGGAAGCACTGTTGGGAAACTGGGGTTATTTGAGCCAAGGCAAGTTGCTGACCTTGCCATCCAAGATTTGCTGGATGAAATCAAAGGAGAGCCGTGTAACTGTAGATTATAATTTTTTCTTTTTCATTTTTGCGATACCAAGACTCTTGTTCTGCAAGGAGATCAAACCCCAGGCCGTCCTAAAGGAAATCAACCCTCCATGTTTCTTTGGAAGGGCTGATGCTGAAGCTGAAACTCCCGAACTTTGGCCATCTGATTGGAACAGCTGACTCATTGGAAAAGACCCTGATGCTGGGAAAGATTGCAGGCAGGAGAAGAAGGGGACAACAGAGGATGAGATGGGTGGATGGCATCATCGACTCAGTGGACATGGGTTTGAGTAAGCTCTGGGAGCTGGTGATGGACATGGAGGCCTGGCGTGCTGCAGTCCATGGGGTCTCAAGGAGTTGGACAACGACTGAGCGACTGGACGATATCACGACTGATGTTTACCTGGAAGGAACCCTTAAAGGACCACTCACTGGCCCCAAGGGAATCAGCGAATCATCCTGTTGCTTCTGTCTGCTGGGCCCTTGCGCTCCATGCTCTCTGAAGGTCCCAGCTCACAGTACGATCGCTTCATCTTCAAGACTGTTCACATTGACCTGTCCAGGCGGTCCTGTGGTTAAGCATCCGCCTTACCATGGAAGGGACGTGGCTTCAGCCCCTGAAAGGCTTCGTTTCAGACCACAGCGAAGGTCCTGCGTGCCACAACTAAGACCCAATGCTGCCAAATAAATATATATATATTTTTTTAGAAGGGGGGCTCTTTACAGCCTGTAGTTTGAGTTACTGGAATTACGGCGGAGGAGAGGGGGTTGGCTAACTTTGTCAGTTGCAGAGGTAAAAGTTACGTGTGGTGAAACCTGGTGGCCACCACTTGGCCTTTGGAATGTTCTCTTGTTACCTTTTAGGGAATGCTCTATGCTAGTTTCTATTCCCTGGAAGTTGTTAATGACACAACTGCCTTGAACAGGAACCGGGAAAAGGACCCACCTTCCAGCAATTTGTATGCTGTAGGGCCTGTGTTAGAGTGAGATCTGAGAGCCTGTCTTATCTAGCCAGCTGGATGTGGTATAATTAAAGGCCTCTTTGGACCACCAGGCCTGTTTCCTGTGGTCTTGAGTCTGGTTCGTAAAGTTTGTTTGTGTCATATTTTAGATTCCGCCTCTAGGTGACATCGTTTGATGCTTGCCTGTCTCTTTCTGACTTAGTGAGATTGTCTCTACGTCCATCCACGTAGCTGGAGGCGGCAGCAGTTCATCCTTTTTCACGGCTGAGTAATATTCCACCATATATACTATGTAGCGTGTTTCCTTATCCATTCCTCTGTCAGCGGATATTTACGTTGTCTCCCTGTCTTGGCTGGCTCGTGCTGCTGTGAACACAGGGCTGCCTGGATCTTTTCAAAATCTTAGTTTCCTCTGGGTATATACCCGGGAGTGGGATCACAGGGTCCATATAGCAACTCTTGTCTTTAGTTTTATTTTGATGAAGAGCCTTCCTATTGTTCTCCATGGTGGCTGCAGCAATTTACATTCCAACACTGACCGTGAGCAAGAGATCCCTTTCCTCCACACCCTTTCCGGCTTGTATTATTTGTAGACTTTCTGATGCTGGCCATTCTGACCGGTATGAGGTGGTCCCTCGTTGTGGTTTTGACGTGGCATTTCCCTAATGTTAGCGATTAGCCACGTTGAGCATCTTTTCTCGTGCCTGTTGGCCATCGCTATGCCGAGACTCATTCTTTACAAGGAATTTGCCCTTAACATGCATTCCTAGACACAGTGTCCTTAAGTGAGTCTTACAGGGACCGTACAAAGCTATCGTTAAGACCTGTGTGTTGACTTGGCATCAAAGGAACTGTGGGACATCTCAGTCACAGAGAGCTAGAAAGACCGTCAACGATTTAGATTTCCACGTTTTCAGGACTCCGGGTCCCTCTCTGAGGTTACTGTTCTCTGAATTGTTTATGCTCCAATGCAAGAACAGCAGATCCTGGCTGTGAATGCCCGGCTGCCTTTTTGCTTAATACCTGTTTGATTGCGAGACTAGACGGGTGATTAATTGGCAGGGTCTCTGCTGCGTGTTGATCGCTCATTTTTAATATCATGCACTCAAACAATTGGACGACGCGGTCCTGGCTTCGTCGGCTAAGCTTTCGATGCTGATGGAAGACCTCCGTTAACTCCTGCGGACCCTGACCACGAGCGCAACTCAGGACTGTGGAAAGCCAGTCTCAGTGGAGGTGGAGCTGTCAAGATGAAACTTTTTTGCGCTTTCTGTTTCGGAGTTTTGGCTGTATTCTTTTTGATGCTTTTGTGAATGATGTCCTCTTAGTGTCATTTCCAGATTGTTCATTGGTACTTGCAGGATATTACATTTTAATGCAATAGGAGACCTTTTTTTTTTTTCCTTCCTAGTTACAGGAAGAGAGTTTTTTTTTTTTTTTTCCTGGTTCACTGCCTGTGTTTGTGGCAGTGAGTTTGTATTGACTTGAAAGACCTTCTGAAGGCTTGTTTGCATCCTTTGCTTAGCCCCCCGTTTTTAGTTCCCCAGAGCATCAGTAAGAGACTGCTAGATTTAAAAAAAAAAATTATTTACACAATTTTCATTTAAGATGATTTACTTTGGTTGGTTGTAAACCACAGCAAGTTCCAGAAATAGTGCCGAGAGGTCCTGTGTGCCGCCTCCTCCAACGGTGCCGTTGTTACATAACTTCAGACCAACAGCTAAAGCAGGAAATCGGCATGGCGTAACATAGTCACTTGGTCCATGGTCCCTGCTGGGAGCGCAGCAGTTTCTGCTTGCACTCATTGGTGAGTTGCACATTTTTAAAGATAAGCGTGTGTAATATCTTGTCTCGCAATCCTTGAGTGGAGGATAAATGGAACAAAAGGGGATGGAACGAGTTAGGGCTTTTCCTTGGCGGCCGAAGTGGACGCGGCAGGTGGCAGCCCGCCCCGGAAGGCACGGGACGCTTTGGGTGGTTAAAAAATCCAGATGCGTGCCGTGCCCGAGCTCCCATCGGGGGTGTGTGCTCCTTTGGTTTTCAATGCTCAGATAAGACAAGCCAGTTTCCAAGCCTGGTAGGGCGGTGCGTGAACACTGTGTGGAAGAGAAACCGCGCCCCGCACCCCCCCCCCCCCCGCGGCAACTTGTCTATTGCAACCCGAAATCGCTGAGTCTGGCTTCAGTTGCCACAGCCCTTCTTCAGTAAATGGATGAAACAGCCTCTTCTGTTCCCGTTTGGTGATGGTTTGCTATCATCCATGCCATCGAGATCCATCTTTGGAATTTCTTCCCTCTCTTCCTTTTGGATGATGGTGTACCACGCGTCTGGCTGGGGCAGTGGAGATACTATTAATAAACTGATACATAGAATGGACGTGACTCTCCCACCCCATGGAATGCGGTAGAATGCCTTTCTCTCCCCCCTCACTCCTCTTGGCTTGAAAGTGATGAGTTTGGAAATGGTCAGTGATAGTCACAAGACAGCCCCGAGATGCATAGCTCTCTGTAGGGTCGCAGGGGTGGGACAGCATCTCTTATCTGGAGAGGCACCCTGTGTGTGTCCAACGCCCCGGGGGAGCATCCCAGCCACTCAGGAGCTCATTCAGGATGGTAGCTGTTGCTCTGGGCATCAAGAAGGCCCCCTCCCTCCCTCCCTGCCTCCCTCCCTGCCTCCCTCCCTGCGTGTGTGTGTGTGTGTGTGTGTGTGTGTGAGGTGTATGGTGTAGTTGCAGGAGCTGCTGCTGTGTTCTGAGACGTGATGATAAAACTGGGAAGTTGGTTATGAAGGTCACTGACACGGGAGGCTGTCGGATTCTTGCAGAGGCTTGCGGGCTGAACCAGAAAGGGTGTGGTGGGCAGAAAGGAGATGACTTTTGCCTGGGACTGGGGAGCTGGGTGTCGCAGCTCGTGAGCGCTGAGGGCGGGGGTTCAGGACTGCTGCTGGGGGTCCTGGAAATGCTCTGTTGATTCAGCTGATGACCGTTGCACGAGTCCGTGAATGTACTGAAAGCTCTTCACTTGCACACCTTCCACTGTGTGAATTGTCTTGGTATGTGGTTTCTATCTCAGTAACGCTGTTTTGGAAAAGACCCTGATGCTGGGAAGGATGGAAAGCAAAGGGAGAAGGGAGTGGCAGAGGATAAGACGGTCAGAGGGCATCACCGACTCATGGATGTGAGTCTGAGCAAGCCCTGGGAGTTGGTGACGGACAGGGAAGCCTGGCATGCTGCAGTCCACGGGGTTGCAAAGAGGTGGACGTGACTGAGCGACTGAACGACAACCACATTGTGTACGGGGATCTTTCATCGGGCATTTGGCAAAAAGTACTTAGCTCCCCTTTGTGATGCTGGAGAGTCACGGGGACCAGGATCAGACAAGACCAGCCCCCCCTCCGCCCCCCCCCCCGCCACGTGCAAGGACAGGGTGTGACTTGGCGTGGGGGGAGAGCAGATTCAGAGATTTCGGCTCCGGAAAACATGTCCCGGTCTGTTATCTCCGCTCCAGGCCCAGTTAGGAACCGGGCGTCCACAGTGAGTGGGCAGACAGCGGCTGCTATCAGAGGAAGTGGGGCGGTGTCCTCTCTGTGTGTACATTTTCCCTTTTCTCAGCCCCCTTTGACTCCTCTCTTCCAGCAAACTGACAGCCAGGAGAAGGCCTGAGATTAGGGGGGGAGGGGGGTGTGGCATGCTGCTGTCATTTAGAACAAAATACACATCCAAGAGGGGAAACAAAGCTTCCCACCCTTCCAACACAGAGATAAAGATGGAGGACATCAAAGGGGGAGACTTGTAGAGCGTCCTTCTGAATATTGAGGGGTAGGAAAATTTTGAAAATCGGGGTACCTCAAGTCACCCTCATCACCTTCCGTGAAATTGACATCAGTTCAATTCTGTGCAGTCGTGTCCGACTCTCTGTGACCCCATGGACCGCAGCACTCCAGGCTTCCCTGTCCTTCACCAACTCCTGGAGCTTACTCAAACTCATGTCCATCAAGTCAGTGACGCCATCCAACCGTCTCATCCTCTGTCGCCCCCTTCTCCTCCTGCCTTCCATCTTTCCCAGCATCAGGGTCTTTTCCAGTGAGTCGGTTCTTCCAATCAGGTGGCCAAAGGATTGGAGTTTCAGCTTCAGCATCAGTCCTTCCGATGAATATTGAGGGTGGTTCCTTTCCCCACCGTGGAGGGGAAGTGCTTGACGCACATGTGTGTTCATGTGCGTGACCCCCAGTTCTGCGGTTTGCTCTCCAGTGAATCTTGCTTGGAAATGATTACAAGTTTATCCTTCGAAGTCATGTGAACTATTTCTCCATTCATAAGCAGAGCTCTGTTTAAAAAAAAAAAGCACATCCAGGTGGTCATTTCATTTTCCTAACACTCAGCGATTTTTGCCATGAGCTTTGCACAGTTGGCCCCGTGCTTAAGCTACTCAGGGAATGTCTGACATTAACCATTGGGGGCGATGGAGCCGAGATGGGAGTGAGGGAAGACATGGAGTTTGTGTCTCCCCAGGAACTTAGCAGGTATTAGTGGGGGGCCTTGCGATTCATGGGGTCGCAAAGAGTCAGACGCTACTGACCTGAACTGAACTTGGGCAGAAGGCAGACAAGACAGCCTCAGGGACCGCCAGGGGTTGTTATTTTTTATTCTTTGTTCCGATTATTTTTATTTGTTTTTCATATCTCTTTTTTTTAATCTTTTTTTTTTTTTCCTTTGAATTCCCTCCGAAATCCCACTGCTTGTGGAATCATGGTTCATGGGCCAGGGATCAGTCCTGAGCCCCTGAGTCTGAAATGCTGAAATAACAGAGACTCCCCAGGCCCCCAGGAATAGTAATTGGAGAGAGGTCTCCATCTCAACACCAAGACCCAGCTCCAGTCAACTGCCCACAAACTCCAGCGCTGGCAACCTCAGGCCACACAAGTAGTGAGACGGGGGGACACTTTCTAACCCATCAAAAAAAAGACAAAAGAGAAAAAAAAAAAGAAATTGCCGGTCAGGTTTAAAAAAATATCACCACTTAGTCTCCTATAGAAATGTTGTCTACCATTGTTTAAACAGCTGTCTGTTTTCTTTCTTGATCGGGGTGTTGGTGGTGGAGGGGAGGGGTTCCTAGAGCTTGTGGGATCTTGTTTCCTGACCAGGGATCAAACCCAGGCCCCCCTGCGTGGAGATTGCAGACCTCTTCAGGGAGGTCCCTGAAGAGTTATCCTTTGCTATTTTGTTGCAGCTCACGGGTAACATGTCTTCCTTGTAAGCAGGTGTGCGCTTAACATAGCAGTGAGGAGCAGCAGAGGAGGCAGGCTGGAGATTGAAAGAGCTGAGTGAGGAAGTGGCTCAGGACCGTGGGGAGGAGGAACCCTTCCCCCCTTGCTCCAGTGCAACCAGCGCTCCTTTGCATGTTTTCCTCTGCAGGCAGAGAATTTCTTGGTGTGACTTCCTGCGTGTTCCAACCCGAGCAGCCTGTCCCGCCTCTGACCTCTGCTGTTTGGACTCCAGCCTCATTCCCGGGTACCTGGTGCGTCCTCACTGGCCAGGGTCGCGTCCCCAGCTTGGGACCTGAACCTGGACTTTGGGGCTGGAGTCAGCAGTGTGGCCGAGGTGGGGAGGGAAGGATAAACGTCATCGGTGATGGACATGTGGTTTTTTTGGGTGCCCTCTATCCGCAGGCAGGAATGTCTGGCCTCCCTGATCCTGCACGAGGCATCCTCATCTGTGGAAAGTCTCTTCCTTGTTTGGCAAGTGGCAACCAAGGCAGACGTGCCAGGTCGTCAAGACGGAACGGGGACTTCAGGGTCCGTGCTCTCTGCAGGGCAGGGCCCTGTTTCTCAACCGCCTGAGGTTTATTCACCCCGAGGTCATGGCACTGATTGCTCTCAGGATTCCACAGGGACCGTAGGACTCCGGGTAGGGTCACGGGCCGGGTAGCTGGAGGCCTGGGCTGGGTGCATGGGAGCCCTCGAAAAATTGGACGGTGTCCGGTTCCAAAAAGCATCTCTTGGGCCGCAGCGTGAGACAGGCTTCCTTAAAGGCAGAGGCCAGACTTGGCCAGCCACCTGTTTTGGTATAGCCTGCGATCTCAGAATGGTTCTGTATTTTTAAACGGCTGGAAAAAGTCTCATATTCCGTGACGCATGACAATGCTGTGAAATTCCCAGTTTTGCTGGAACCCAGCCATACCTGCTCGTTCAGATAGCGTCTGTGGTTGGTTGCCTTCTCCCTCGAAAGGGTGTTAACAACAGAGTTTCCCTCGGGCCCCTGGAAGCCTCATGTGTTGACTCTCTGGCCCTTTCAGAACCAGCCTGAAAGGGGATCAGAAACGGTGGAATCCATGCCTGTCCGACTCTTTGCGTCCCTATGGACTTGTAGTCTGCCAGGCTCCTCTGTCCATGGGGATTCTCCAGGCAAGAATACTGGAGTGGGTTCCGTGACCTCCTCCAGGGGATCTTCCCGACCCAGGGATCGAACCCACGTTTCCCACATTACAGGCAGATTCTTTATCAGATGAGATACTCAGGAACCTGGTATTCCACAATTAGAGAATCACGTGTTTGACATGAAACTGTGTCCCAGTTAAGATGTGATGGGCCCAGGAAAAGTAGAGTGCATTAAACTGTGTGTGTACGTGCGTGTGTGTGTGTGTGTAAAGTTGTTCAGCCCTGTCTGACTCTTTGTGATCCCATGGACTGTAACCCCTCCAGGCTCCTCGGGCAATGGAATTTTCCAGGCAAGAATATTGCAGTGGGTTGCCATGCCCCGCTCCAGGGGATCTTCCCAGCCCAGGGATGGAACCCGGGTCTCTCACATTGCAGGCAGAGTCCTCACTATGTGAGCCACCAGGCAAGCCCACAGTCGGCCATAACAGGAATTCGTTCCGGGGCCTGTGATGAGGCTTCATTTCATGGCTCAGAGCTTCTGTGTAATAAAGTTTTAGTAAAGTATAAAAGAGATGGAGAAAGCTTCTGACATAGACACCAGAAATGGGCAGAAAGAGTGCCCCTCCACCCTGCTAATTTTTAGCAAGAAGTTATTTACCGATTAGCAAGTTGCTAAATCAGAGGAAGGAGATGTCTCCAAACTCAGAGACTGGCACCAGGCCCCTCACCCACAACATGCATTCTGAGATACTTTTGGCACCAGGTGAGGCATCCCGGGCTATAAAATGATTGACATGAACCTGAAGAAAGGCAAGTTTCTGAGCAAATGCGTAGTTTCATTACCATCGCTCTACAGGACATTTCCATGAGGAAAACATATTGGTTTGTTGAGCCTTTATGGGTTCGACTTGAAGAGAGACAGAGTCTAGGGTAAATACGGACTTCATTAACACAGTTTCGGAAAAACATTTTCTTAAGAAAAATGCATTGGTGAGCTCAAGGTTTGAGAAAAGAAGTTCAGGTGGAATTGGGTGTCGTCATGGGAATGCAGAGTTTTAAAAGAAACCTTTAAAATTGTATAGAGCAAGGGGGAAAAGAAAAAAGTCTTGACACCTATGGTGTGTTTGCTCCTGCTGATTAAGAGAAAGAAAAACAAATGTCTGACACTTTGCAGCCTGTTTGCTCCACTTGGGGACCTGTGGCCTTCCTGCCTGTTACCCTCTCAGTGGGAGAAGAGAGGAGGTTGGGTCATCTAGAAGAGACCTTTGTCACAACTTCCCGGGTTTCCAGTGGCTAAGACTCTGTACTCCCAATGCAGGGGGTTTGATTCCTGCCCAGGGAGCTGGATTCCACATGCTGGAACTGAAGACCATGCATGCTTAACAGCTAAGTCCAGGCACTGCCAAACAAACAGAAACCCCCCCTGAAGAGACCTTTGTTCCTGTCCTGCTTTCTCTTCATCCCCGTCTCAGTCACCCGGAGGCTGGGAGCTGCTGGTGGACAAAGGCCACAGCTAAGCTCCCATCTCCAGAGGATGGGATGGTTGGGTGGCATCGCAGACGCGATGGATGTGACTTTGAGCAAGCTCCGGGAGTGGGTGATGGACAGGCAGGCCTGGTGTGCTGCAGTCCACGGGGTAGCAAAGAGTCGGACATGACTAAGTGACTGAACTGAACTGAAGCCCCTCTCTTCCGAGGAAGATGTTCTGCTTGCTGTAGGTCTAGGGGGACAGCCCAGAGCCACTGGTACTCAGAACGCAATTGAAAGGCAGGGCCCACCCCTGGGAGGTGGAATAGCTAAGATGTTCTGCACACTATAGGTCTAGGGGGACAGCCCAGAGCCACTGGTACTCAGAACGCAATTGAAAGGCAGGGCCCACCCCTGGGAGGTGGAACAGCTAGGATTTGGCGTGTAGTCTTCTTCCTGGGTGCTGACAACATTCTAGCACCTTCTTTGGAAGGCTTGGCTTAACGTACTGATGGCGGTAACCCATTTCTTGCCTTTCTACCCATTTTTTTTTTTTTTTTAATATGGATCAGTTTTTAAAAGTCTGTTGAATTGGTTCTGTTTTATGTTTTTTTGTGTGTGTGTGTGTTTTTTTTGATTTGGATGAATTTTTAAAAGTCTTCATTGACTTCGATATAATACTGCTTCTGTTTTCTATTTTGGTTTTTTTGATCTCCAGGCAATGTGGGATTTTAGCTCCCTGATCACGGGTGGATCCTATACCTTTTGCATTGAAGGTGAAGGTGAAGGTGAAGTTGCTCAGTCGTGTCCGACTCTTTGCGACCCCGTGGGCTGTAACCTACTAGGCTTCTCTGTCCATGGGATTCTCCAGGCAAGAATACTGGAGTGGATTGCCATTTCCTTCTCCAGGGGATCTTCCCGACGCAGGGATCGAACCCGGGTCTCCTGCATTGGAGGCAGACGCTTTAACCTGTGAGCCACCGGAAGGCGGGATTCTTAACCCCTGGACCAGCAGGGAAGTCCGTTACCCACTGCTGTTTTTCTGGGTTGCTTCTCCTGAAGGCTGGAATTTTCCACGTGGCGCTAAGTGGTAAAGAACCCACCTGCACAAGCCGGGAGATTTGAGAGACCCGGGTGCTAGCCCTGGGTCAGGAACATCCCCTGGAGGAGAAAATGGCAGCCCACTCCAGTGTTCTTGCCTGGAAAATCCCATGGACAGAGGAGCCTGGTGGGCTACAGTCCATGGGGTCGCAAAGAATTGGACTTGACTGAACCAACTTAGCGTGCTCACGCTAGAAGAACTTTTCTGAGTAAGAAGCCGGTGCACCCTTGGACGATTTCACACCTGTAATTTGGAGCCCGCTTTACTTTCCGATTTCTTCTTTAAACTTGTCTCGTGTTGATGGGCGTGGTACGAAGCCAGGGTGTCCCATTAGCTGCGGTATCCTAGCTGGCTTCTGTTCTCCTTCCCATTTCTTCCGTTTTCTTTCTAGATTTCTCCAACCCTCATTACAGTGTGCTGGAGGCATCCACCTTTTCTGGTTGGGAGTGGCATGGAGAGGGACGTTGGCAGAAGGAGTAAAGTTGAGGATTTAAAAGCAACAGTGACACAGCCAGGGGGTATCGCTGGTGGCTCAGATGATAAAGAATCGGCTTGCAATGCGGGAGAAGCCGGTTCGATCCCTGGGTCGGGAAGATCCACTCCAGTATTCTTGCCTGGAGAATCCCATGGACAGAGGAGCCTGGCGGGCTATCGTACATGGGGTCACAGAGTCAGACACGCCTGAACAATTGACAGACACACAGACACACACACACACAGCCCAGATCTTTTCCCCTATTAACCTGCTTTGAAAGCTGCTAGAAGAATTGTAGTGTGGAAATTTCTCTGCTTTCTGCTGTGCTCCTCTGACAAGATCTACAGATAACCTCAGGGAGAGCTGGGCACATGGCTTGTTGCTCTCCTTGGCCTGGGAGGTTTCAGGGTAGGAACTGAGGCTCCCAAGGGCCTTGCTGTTCTTTGGGAGATGGTACGTGGAGCCAGCTACTCTATTTTTCCTGGACCCACCCCTGCCTGCCATTTCTTGTCCCTTTAAATATGCTCTGTCCACATCTTCCCCTTCCTGTCCCAGGAGCTGGAACGTATGTGGGAGCGCGGAACAGGATGGATCACGGTGCGATCAGGAGCGGGTCGGACTGGGATGCTCGGCTGTTTTAAGCATAAAGTAGAAGAGGCTTTAAGAACGGCCTCCTGTTCTAGATGAACTAATGTGTGACTCTGAGAGGCCCTGTGCTTTAGTTGCACAGCGAGGTGGTGGAGGGGTTGGGTTGCATCTGTAGCAGAGGGTGTCGCGGGTGCCCTGAAGCTTCAATGTGGCGATTGCTTCAGCGGAGAGTGGGTGAAGCTCCCTGGAGCTCTGGGATGGGGGAGCAGGCCGCAGTGAAGTGGGGCAGGTCTGGAGAGGAGAGCTGTGAAGGAGCATGTCCACAGGAGCGCAGGGAGCCGGGGAGGTGGGAGGGAGCAGCCAGAGAAGCAGAGGCTCTCGGGCCTGCAGAGGTGGTTCAGCAACTGGAGGTTGGGGACCTCCTGTGAGAAGCCGAGGGTGGTTTTCGGCGTTGGGGAGCAGCTGCTGGAGACGGAGTGACAGGCAGGAGGCTGGAGGTGGCTGGGTGCGTGCATCTTCTCGGAGGTCCAGCCCTGAAGGTCAGCAGAGAAGTGTAACAGCCTTTGGGCTTCCCTGGTGGATCAGTAGGTAAAGAGTCTGCCTGCAACGCTGGAGACCCGGGTTCGATCCCGGGTGGGGAAAGATTTCCCTGCAGAAGGGAACAGCAACCCACTCCAGTATTGCCTGGAGAATCCCCGTGGGCAGAGAGGAGCCTGGCGGGCTGCAGCCCGTGGGACTGCAAAGAGCGGGACACGACTGAACGAGACTAAGCACACACCACACAGCCTTTGGGAAGAAAGCTAATGTGCAGAGAGGGCTTTTAGTGTCGGGGAAGACTGGGTGATTGGGTGGACACTAACAGGAGGTGAGGGCTTCCCTGGCTGCTCGGATCAGAAAGAATCCACATGCAATGCAGGAGATGTGGATTCGATTCCCTGGGTTGCGAAGATTCCCCTGGAGAAGGGCATGGCAGCCCACTCCAGTATCCTTGCCTGGAGAATCCCATGGACAGAGGAGCCTGGCGGGCTACAGTCTGTGGGGTTGCAAAAGAGTCAGACACGACTGAGCGATTAGTACTTTTTTTTTTTTAACAGGCGGTGAGAGGTTCAGGAGTTGACATACGGGATGTGGGCTGTATTTCTCTCCCTCGGAAAAGGAGAGGTGGGCACATTTCTTCTGAGATGCATGGGAAGGTGGTGAGGGTGTAGACTTTCACAGGGCTGGATTGAAACTGATTTCTCTTTAAAAGCTTTACCAAGGGATGGCCAAGTATGAAGGTGTTGGTTTTGTGAGAGAAAACCAACGGTCCTGACCCAAGGGAAGCCAGACGTTTTGGGGCAAGCTGATGCAGGAGACGAATTAGGCTTTCAGACTGTGCTTCGGAACAGAGGCTGTAAGCTTGATGTAGAGAGCTTGGCGATGTCTCTCCTTCCTGCCTGCCCTTGTCTGCGATCACCTGCCATACTTGAAATCAGAAGGGTCCTGTTCTGTCTACCCTAGATAAGACTTTCTGTTTAACAGGCCGTTTGAGCTCACTGCTTGGGTTTTTAAAAATCAATGGATTGGGACTTCCCTGGTGGTCTAGTGGTGAAAGATTCCACACTCCCCGTGCAGGGGACCTGAATTGTACAGTCAGAACCCACAGGCTGCAGCTAAGACCCAGGTGGAGGTTTAGTCGCTAAGTTGTGTTTGACCCTGTGTGAGTCCCCATGGACTGTAAGCCCACCAGCCAGGCTCCTCTGTCCATGGGATTCTCCACGCCAGAATACTGGAGAGGGTTGCCATCCCCTTCTCCAGGGGATCTTTCCCCAACCCAGGGATGAAACCCGGGTCTCGTGTTTGTGTGTGTGTGTGCTTGTGCGTGTGTGTGTGTGCACGCATGTGTGTGTGCACACGTGTGCACGTGTGTGCATGTGTGTGTGCGCGCGTGCATATGCGCTTTCCTGGTGCCTCAGTTGGTAAAGACCTGCTGCATCCATGTAAATAATTTTAATTTTTTTTTTAAAGCCACCCACTGTTGGTGGTATGTATATGGGCATCCCTGGTGGCTGAGTTGGTAAAGACCCAGGGCATCAAGTAAATAATTAGAGAGGGGGGAAAAAAGGCTTGAAGCGTAAACCAGGGCAGACTCAAAAGGACTGATCGGAGATGGTCTCATTGAGCAAATATTCTCCAGCAGGGCTTTCTCCGCCGTGATGACGCGTATCTGTATCCTTGCTGTCCGATGTGGGAGCCGCTGGCCGCTTGTGGGTGTGGATTTACGGGGCGTCTCGTGAGCCAGCAGGATGAGGGCTTCTCTGATGTCCTATCAGCAGAGCCTCCAGGGGCCAGGGCTTGGGGAAGCTGAAAGTAGCTGGTGGGAAAATGGCCTGGGTGGGGTGAACGCAGAGGATTGGGAAGGGAGAAAGTCTGCGTACTCATGGCCCCTGCGAACCAAAGCTGGGCTAGCTATATTTTCCTCTCTGTGGCTTCTGTTTGTGTCTTTGTATTTATTTTTTATCTTTGGCTGTACCTGATCTCTGTTGCTAGGTGCAGGCTTTCTCTAGTTGAACTGACTTGGGGGCCACTGTTATTTGCTCCGGGGTCACCACTCGGGGTCAGGGATCCCACATTCCCCAAATTGGCAGGCAGATTTGCACCCATGGCACCCTCAGGGAAGTCCTAGCTTCTGTTTCTTATTACTCATTGTTTTTTTTGCTCAGTCTTGACCTATTCTCTACGACCCATGGACTGCAGCACGCCAGGCCTCCCTGTCCTTCACCAGCTCCCGGAGTTTGCGCAAACTCCTGTCCGTCGAGTTGGTGATGCCATCCCAGACATCTCATCCTCTGTCACCCCTTTCTCCTCTTGTTTTCAATCTTTCTCAGCATCAGGGTCTTTTCCAGTGAGTCCGTTCTTCACATCAGGTGGCCAGAGGATTGGTGTTTCAGCTTCAGCAACAGTCCTTCTAATGAATATTCAGGACTGATCTCCTTTAGGATGGACTGGTTGGATCTCCTTGCAGTCCAGGGGAGTCTCAAGAATCTTCTGCAACACCACTGTTTGAAAGCATCCATACGTCGGCGCTCAGCCTTCTTTATGGTCCAACTCTCTCACATCTGTACATGATTACTGAGAAAACCATAGCTTTGACTGTATGGACCTTTGATGGCAAAATGATGTCTCTGTATTTGAAAATGTTGTCTCGGTTTGTGATAGCTTTCCCTCCAAGGAGGAAGCGACTTTTAATTTTCTTCTTATTTTCTTACAATTTAAGAGGAGGAGGGGACGACAGAGGATGAGATCGTTCGATGGCATCATTGACTCAATGGACATGGGTTTGGGTGGACTTTTGTGATGGACAGGGAGGCCTGGCGTGCTGCGGTCCATAGGGTCGCAAAGAGTCGGACACGACTGAGTGCTTGAACTGAACTGAAACTACAAGAAGCTTGGAATTACCCGGCTTCTCTGCTCAGCCTGGGGAACTGATCAGTACCAGGGGCCTTTGCTAATTCGTCGTTAATGGATCATTGCCGGCCCTCTCTGATTACAGCAGGGAGGAGGAGGGGAACGTACTCTCCTTGGGTTCAGGGAGGACCGGAGAACTCCATAGCACGCACATCTCCGTTTCCTGCCCCTGCTCAGCAGCCCCCATCTTTAAATATCAGCTCTTGTCAAGCCCTCCCCCCTCTCTGTGGACATTTCAGCCTTGAGAAAGGAAAAGATCATCTGGAACTTTCCATCTGCGTATCAAGGGGTCTGAGCCCATTGAAAGTGTGGGCTCAGTCTATGTGCGCTCCAGCAAGCAGTCACGGGGTTTGGGGAATCTTGTTAAAAACCCGTCGGTTTTGTCGGGAGAGAAAAAAATATCTGGCGGCTGCGTCTTCTGCAGCCTCCTCAAGGCCTTTTAGTCTGGCGCTGCAAGTGCAAGCTGGGTGTCCTAAAAAAGGAAAAAATTAGCAGAACCCGTTGCTTCTCCGGGAGCTCCTTGCTCTATTTGTGTGTCTCTCCCCACTCATCGCCCTTCTGCAGAGAACACTAGAAGCGCCGTCTCAGTCGCTGTGAATGCCAGATTGTGGGGGGACCCCCTCTCGCCTCGCCCCGGCTGCTCCAGCGCCCTCTGCTTCTACCAGGCCCGCTTGTCCTGGGACTCGGGTTTGTCTCCCGCCCGAGGGGCTCCCCAGAAACCCCCATGCCAGCAGCAGCAGCATGGGGCAGAGGGCGGGCATTGCAGCATGTCCCTGCCTGGAGAATCCCCATGGACAGAGGAGCCTGGTGGGCTACAGTCCATGGGGTCGCAAAAAGTCAGACAGGACTGAGCGCGCACACACGCATGCACGCATGCACGCACGCACGTCCCTGTCCATCCACACTACGTGTTCATCTTCCCAGACTGAACGTCTGTCCCCGTTAAACACCAACTCCCCGTCTCCCCACCGTCAGCCCCTGGCCCCCAATACGTTGTCTTTATGCACCTGAGTATATTGTAGGTGTTTACAACTGCTGGAATCACACAGCATTTGTCCTGTGTCTGCTTCTTTTACTTGATAACATGTCATCAAAGTTCTCCCCTGTTGTAGCAGGGATCAGAATTTGCTGCCTTTTTTTTTTTTTTTTTTAAGTCCATGGGGTCGCAAAAAGTCAGACAGGACTGAGCGCGCACACACGCATGCACGCATGCACGCACGCACGTCCCTGTCCATCCACACTACGTGTTCATCTTCCCAGACTGAACGTCTGTCCCCGTTAAACACCAACTCCCCGTCTCCCCACCGTCAGCCCCTGGCCCCCAATACGTTGTCTTTATGCACCTGAGTATATTGTAGGTGTTTACAACTGCTGGAATCACACAGCATTTGTCCTGTGTCTGCTTCTTTTACTTGATAACATGTCATCAAAGTTCTCCCCTGTTGTAGCAGGGATCAGAATTTGCTGCCTTTTTTTTTTTTTTTTTTTAAGCACTGAATCCTATGTCATTGTATGGAGAGACCTCATTATGTTTAATCACTCTTCTGTGGATGGGCATTGTGGTCCCTTCTGCCGGAAGAGGGGTGTTCTCCAATCTCTGGACTGCAGACCGGTACCTCTGTCTGATCAGCGGTGGCAGTAGATTAGAAATAAAGTGAGTAATAAATGTCATGCATTTGAATTGTCTCCAAACCACCCCCCACACTCCCTCCCCACCCCTTTCCCGGTCTCTGGAAAAACTGTCTTCTGTGAAACCGGTCCCTGGTGCCATAAAGGTGGGGGATTGCTGCTTTATTTACTTTTTTTCGGCTGTTGGGACCGCTCTCCATCTGAGTGTACAAACATCTCTCTGAGATCCATTTTCGGTTCTTTAACGTGTGCTTTTTGAACACGATCAGTTGAATCGCTCCGTCGTGTCCGACTCTTTGCGACCCCGTGGACCGCAGCACACCAGGCCTCCCTGTCCGTCACCAACTCCTGGAGTTTATTAAACTCAGCTTCATCGAGTCGGTGATGCCATCCAACCACCTCACCCTCTGTCATCCCCTTCTCCTCCCGCCTTCAATCTTTCCCAGCATCAGGGCCTTTTCCAACGAGTCAGTTCTTTGCATCAGGTGGCCAAAGTATTGGAGTTTCAGCTTCAGCATCACTCCTTGCAGTGAATATTCAGAGCATGACCTAGCAATGGCTTTCACCACCGCCATCATTTCAAAGTAGCCGTGGGTGTCAGCGGTATTTTTAAAAATATCTCAAACATTTGAAAGCTAATCCGAAAATGCCTAGAGGGTCCTACCGGTTAGATTCTCAGGCTGTGCAGTTTTCATGAGGGCCCGTTGCCCACGTTTCTAATGCAGTTACCTATGGAGTTATGCAAAAGGTGAAGGAAAATAACGTTCTTGCTTCTCCCCAGCCCCCATCCAAGTTCATGGACGCCCTTGACCTGTGGCCTGCGGATCCGTTCCCGTGTGGTCTGCAGACCGGGTTTCCTAGGACGCACGAGGGACCTGCCTTGTCTGTTCACTGCGGGGACTGGTACCTCTGCCCTGGTAGCTCCAGCTGGTATCCCAGCTACGGAAAATGCTTGCTCAGCTGTGGGGCAAGCTTCCCTCTCCCCGACTCGTGTGTTCATTCATCCCACAAATAGCCTGGTCTGCGCTGTGTGCTTCCCTGGGTGCTTGGGGCGCCTGTCGGTGACCCAACAGGGGAAGGATGAGCAAGCATCCCTCCTGAGATTGACTGGATCTCAACAGCAATGAGAGTCACGGGGAAACGCAGGCAGCCGTGGAGAAAGTCTCTCTCCTCCTCAGTCATGCTGAGAGGGAGCATCTTAAGGTAGGACCGGAAGAAGGACTGGAGTGAGAACGCATGCTGGGCCACGGAGTACCTTGTGCAAAGGCCCTGAGGTTGCCCGGAGTGGAGGCGTCCAGCGGGGGAGAGGGGAGGGACTGGCCCCTTTGCCGGGCGTCTGGAGACTGACTTAAAAGTTGGTTCTGCCCTGGGAGTATTGAGCAGTAGCTCGGAGGGGAATGCCAGGCTGATGTCCGCTCTGGCTTCTCAGTGGAGAGAGATCTGGAGGAAGTCAGGAAGGGAAGTGTGTTGAGCGATGCTGCCTGCTAAAATATTTTGCAGGGGTGGTTCCTTGGCCTGGGGCAGGTGGCCCAGGACACGGGGAAGGGAGGGGGTGGGTAAGAGACAAGACTTTGGAAGTTCGTTAGATGTCTTAGGTAGGCACAGTTGGTTGAAGAAGCCCCCTGCCAAGTAGGACACTCAAGTTCGATCCCTGGGTCGGGAAGATCCCTTGGAGGAGGGCATAGCGACCCGCTCCAGTGTTCTCGCCTGGAGAATCCCATGGACAGAGAGGAGCCTGGCGGGCTACAGTCCATGAGGTCACAAAGAGTCGGAGATGACTGAGGACAACATCTTGAGTTCTGGTACCTTTCTCCGCCCTTTCGTTTTCCTGCCACGGAAACCGACGACGACGCGATCCTTCTTAATGCGTTTATATTCCTGTCTTACGGTGCATTCCTTTTAAATCTCTTTGAGACTTGAGGGCAGAGCCTTAGCTTTCCTGGCTTTGAGTGTTTAAAATCCAACCCATATTTCATTGAACGGAACATGACGTTCTTTTCTTCTTTTGGGTCCTGCGTTCCTTGGTGTTTGCACACGTTTCCTGATGAGCACACTGCAAGCCTCAGTCTGACTTGTAAGAGAGGACGTTGTGGGGACCCTCTGGGCTGGAGCGTCTGTTCCCAGATTTTCCCTGGAGTCTATAGACTCGTGGGAGGGCGGGTAATCATTGCCATATAAGAAAGCGTTCTCACTATTTGCATTTATAGAGTTTGCTTTTTTAAAAAGAAACTATCTAGATTTTCGTGGAAAACTATCTGGATTTTCGTGGAAAAATTATATAGTCTCCCGAGTGGTGTTTCGCCTTTGATTCTAAGAGCTGGTTGTGAACAGGAGGAAATAACTTATCTCGTCTGTAATATAAATGTGTTGGTCTTTATAGCATATATGGCATGTAAAACGGTACCAACCGGGCCGCCGTTGTCAGTGGTTATGTCCATCCGCTGTTTTGGAAATAAAATATTTTGGTGTTCACGCACTCTGTATTTTTCCTTATTTGTTGGGGGGGGCGGGTATCACTGCTATATAAGGAGGCCTTCCCACTTTTTGCATTTATAGAGCTTGCTTTTTAAAAAAGAAATTATCTGGAGTTTCACGCAAAAATTACACAGTCTTCCAAGTGGTGTTTTGCCTTTGGTTCTGTTCTAAGAGCTGGTTGTCAACAGGGGGACATAACCCATCTCGTCTGTAACATAAATGTGTTGGTCTTCATGGTATATATGAGAGATAAAGCAGTACCAACCGGGCCGCCGTGTCAGTTTTGCAAATCAAATATTTTTGCTGTGCATGCACTCTCTGTATTTTTACTTATTTATTTGCACGGGGAAGATTATTATTTTTTTTTCCCCAGAGAGATTTTGAGTGTAAACAAGTCCCGATCCTGTTTGAAGTGAAGGCTGTCTTGGCTTTTTTTTTCCCCTCTTTTTTTCTGCCCGAGAGGGTTGAAGACTTAAGCACGGGGCAATGTGAGTACACAAGGTGACATTCCTGCCTTATTTTTCCTTCTAGTCCTGTTTCTTGTGGAAGAAATAAGAGTAATGGGTGCAGCTGTGGGCAGCTTTCAAAATGAAGGGGTGTGTGTGTGTGTGCGTGTGTGTGTGTGTGTGTGTGTGTGAGTGAGAGAGAGAGACTCAGAGAGAGAGGGAAGACACAGTCTCTCTTTGTGTAACCCAGCCAGCTCTGCACAGAAATCTGGCTCAGGGAACTTTCCTGAACTTCTCTGGCCGTGCATTTTTGGGGGAGAGGTTAGAGGTGAGTTCAAAGTAAGCAGAGCTGGCAGAAGAGGCCATGTGCTGTTAGAGATGACACCTGTGTCTTCCCCCATTCCGTGTCTGGGTGGTCTGTGACTGGTAGGTTTCAGCATCAGTCAGAGTATTTATTAACCGGGAGAGAAACATGGGTGACTGTCTGGTCCGGTCTATCCTGGGCTTGGATGTGGAGCTTGGGGAGGGCGAGGCAGCCTCCTGGGTCCCTCACAGGCAGCACTGGGACCCTGCATGGCCCCGGGATCCTGTCTTCAGGGGTGGTTGACCTCTGTCTGTGGAGGGCCATGTTGCACCTGTTTCAGCCGTGCAAGTCCTCATGGTCTGTGTTCCCTTCTGTCTGGAGTGGGGACGCAGCCCCAGACCCATGTGATGAACTGAATGTGGCTGTACCTAGTCAAATTCCATTGATCTCCAACTTATTGCAAATGGCAAGATTCCATGCTTTTTTACGGCTGCGTAATATTCCACTGGGCATACTTCACACCTCCTTTATCGATTCATCTGTTGATGGACATTTAGCTTATTACTATGAGTTGGCTGGATGGCATCACTGACTTGATGGACGTGAGTCTGAGTGAACTCTGGGAGTTGGTGATGGACAGGGAGGCCTGGCGTGCTGCGATGCATGGGGTCGCAAAGAGTCAGACACGACTGAGCGACTGAACTGAACATGTCTTGGCTATTGTGAATAGTGTTGCTCTGAACTCTGGGGTGCGTGGATCTTTTCGAATTACAGTTTTGGAGTTTTTTGGAGATACACCAGGAGGGGAATTGCTGGGTCGTATGTGAGTTCCAGAGGTTGGGCTTTTGAAGAATGAGTGTAGCTGAGAAACACACCAGCCAGCACCTCTGACGAGGTTGTGTGCACTTCTTTCTCAGATACCATGGTCTATTTTTAATGTCAGAGAAGGAAAAAGGACCGGAGACACGTTAGTTGTACAAGGCCCTTTGAGAATAACAACTGTTCACGTCTCATGTGTGCATGGCTAAGTCGCTCCACACGTGTCCAACTCTGTGTGACGCTATGGACTGAAGCCCACCAAACTCCTCTGTGCATGGGGTTCTCCACGCAAGAACACTGCAGTGGGTTGCCATTCTTTTCTCCAGGGGATCTTCCCAACCCAGGGATCGAACCTGTGTCCCTTACGTCTCATGCATTGGCAGCTGCGTTCTTAACCACTAGCACCACCTGGAAAGCCCAGTTCACATTTCATGGCTGCTTTATTAACTGCTGCTGCTAAGTCACTTCAGTCGTGTTCGACTCTGTGCGACCCCATAGACGGCAGCCCACCAGGCTCCCCTGTCCCCAGGATTCTCCAGGCAAGAGTACTGGAGTGGGTTGCCATTTCCTTCTCCAATGCATGAAAGTGAAAAGTCAAAGTGAAGTCGCTCAGTCGTGTCCGACTCTTCGTGATCCCATGGACTGCAGCCTACCAGGCTCCTCCATCCATGGGATTTTCCAAACTGCAGTGTGACTTAGATGCTGCTGCTGCTGCTGCTAAGTCGCTTCAGTCGTGTCCGACTCTGTGCGACCCCACAGATGGCAGCTCACTGGGCTCCGCCATCCCTGGGATTCTCCAGGCAAGAATACTGGAGTGGGTTGCCATTTCCTTCTCCAATGCATGAAAGTGAAAAGTCAAAGTGAAGTCGCTCAGTCGTGTCTGACTCAGCGACCCCATGGACTTCAGCCCACCAGGCTCCTACATCCATGGGATTCTCCAGGTAAGAGTACTGGAGTGGGTTGCCATTTCCGTCTCCAGTGCATGACAGTGAAAAGTGAAAGTGAAGTCGCTCAGTCGTGTCCGACTCTTCGTGATCCCATGGACTGCAGCCCACCAGGCTCCTCCATCCATGGGATTTTCCAAACTACAGTGTGACTTAGATAATTCACCATAATCCTTTTAGCCTATATTTAGTCACTGACCCTACACTTTCACTAAAGCTGTTTTGGGTGGAAGTATTTTGGTTCATTTTTGTCATCAGCAAAATTTTCTGTAAGAGGCTGGATGGTGGATATTTGGGGGTTTTTAGACGGTATGGTGTCTGGATGTTGTGTGGCAAAAAGTGGCCATTGGTTGTGTAGACAGACAATGGGCACCAGTCACTGTAACGTCTTTCTCCTCCCAGGAGTAAGCTCTATGCCCAGTAGGCAGCAGCTGCCCCCTCCCTTCCAACCAGCCCCCCCAAACCTCTGTCTTGCTGTCTGCATATGTGACTTGGACCACTCCAGAACGTCACTGTGTTTGTCCATTCATGACGGCCTTTTTTTTTTCAGCAAACATCATGTCTTCAGGGTTCACCCATTATGTAGCATCTGAAACTCTTTCCATCTTTATGGCTGAATAATAATACTCCACTGTGCTGTATACCAGTAAGTACGTTACTGGAAGTAGATTTTCTCTGGTTACATAGAGTCATTTTAGCTCAGCACAGTTCCCTAGGAATTGTCCTAATGAAAGGAAGGCTTAGGAACCCGCAGTCTTTCCCGTTTGAAGGTCAAGGAGGTCTTGAGAGGCCCTGGAACTCCCTTGCCTATGAAAGTACATGTTGCATGGTGTTAGAGTCCTGAATCCGGGAAAATGTCTGTGAAATAGAAGCTAGGAGGGGTCATCAAGAATGCGCTTCAGTCACTTAGTCGTGTCCAACTCTTTGCAACCCCATGGACTACAGCACGCTAGACTTCCCTGTCCTTCACTATGTCGCTGGGTTTACTTAAACTCACGTGCATCGAGTTGGTGATGCCATCCAACCATCTCATCCTCTGTCATCCCCTTCTCCTCCCGCCTTCAGTCTTTCCCAGCATCAGGGTCTTTTCTAGTGAGTCAATTCTTTGCGTGAGGTGGCCAAAGTATTGGAGCTTCAGCTTCAGCATCAGTCCTTCCAATGAACATTCAGGACTGATTTCCTTTCGGATGGACTGGTTGGATTTCCTTGCAGTCCAAGGGACTCTTGAGTCTTCTTCAAGACCACAGTTCAAAAGCATCCATTCTTTGGTACTCAGCTTTCTTTATAGCCCAACTCTCAAATCCATACATATGACTACTGGAAAAACGGTAGCTTTGACTATACGGTCCTTTGTTGGCAAAGGGACGTCTCTGCTTTTTAATGCATTGTCTAGGTTGGTCATAGCTTTTCTTCCAAGAATGATAACCTGTATTGACTGGACTTTCTTCATTTGCTCACCCAGGAGTTTTGCGGCCCCCTGAGAAGGTTACCCCTCTCCTGCAGATTGGGTCTCCTGGGAAGCCGACTCTGGGTAGGGGGTTGGGCATGCAAAGTTCGGGCTGGGGGTGGGACCCCCTTTGGAATCGGTAGCTGTGGGTGGGAGAGGAGGAGGAGGCCAGTTTCGGAGGAAAGGGTAGCCGGGCATGAGGAAGCCACATGGCCTCAGGTGACCCCGGGTGCCAGCATCACCCACTCCTGTCAAGAGGCCTTTGCAACCGTTGCCTGACCACTGACCGTTATTCATTGGGGGCGTGCGTTGAGGTTAGGGCCATTCCTGGCAGTTGGGGGGTTCTTAGCAGCAGTGATTGCCTCTGTTATACCAATAAAGTATGTTGTTGGCCTCTCCCTGGCAGATGTCATCTAAAAATACTGAGTCCAAAAGTTCTTGGATGGTTTTGCTTTTTGTTTGTTTTGTGTGTGTGAGTGTGTGTGCTAAGTCACTTCAGTCGTGTCCGACGCTTTGCAGCCCCATGGACTATAGCCCGCCAGGCTCCTCTGTCCATGGGATTCTCCAGGCAAGGATACTGGAGTGGGTTGTCATGCCCTCCCGGATCCAGAGATCAAAACCTGCATCTTCTCTGTCTCCTGCATTGGCAGGCAGGTTCTTTACCACGGGCACCACCTGGGAAGCCCACATATCAGGATATGACTTGCTGAAATTCAATCTTGGAGGAAGTGCCAGGAGCTAAATTCTGGTAAGGCTGTGTGTCAGGGGAAGGTACGTCTAGTGGCCCATTTTGAAAACCAGTTTTTATTGGGACACTCGGCCACATCCATTGTTTATCCTGAGACTTTCTTCCCTGGGGGCAGAGCTGCGTAGTAGCAACAGAGACTGTCCAGACCATGATGTTGAGAATATTTATCATCTGGTGGGAGACACGGACCACCACGGGTGTGAGAAGTGTGTACAGCTTTCTGGGATGCAGAAGGTAAAGACGATCTTTTTGTTTTTCTTGGGTCTCTTCCAGTTTTATTGAGAGGTAATTGACATACGGCACTATATAAGTTTAAGGTGTATAGTTTAACGGTTTGATTTCTAGACATCATTTAATCATGACCACAAGAAGTTCAGTGAAAATCCATCCTCCATAATCGATACAAAGGTTTCCCTGATGGTTCAGTGGGTAAAGAGTCCACTTGCAACGTGGGAGAACTGGGTTCGATCCCTGGGTTGGGAAGATCCCCTGGAGAAGGGCATGGCAACGCACTCCAGGATTCTTGCCTGTGGACAGAGGAGCCTGGCGGGCTACAGTCCAGGGTCTCACAAGAGAGTGAGAATGAGCTACTAACCATGCAATAGATAACCAAAAAAAAAAGAAGAAGAAAAATATTTTTCCTTGTGATGAGAACTCTGATTTGCTCTCTTAACTTTCTTGTGTAACATGCAAGCAGTGTTAATTACAATCACCATGATGTACGTCACATTCCTGGCACTTACGTATAAAAACTGAAAGTTCGCACTTTATGGACCGCCTTTATTCACTTCCCTCTGCCCGCCCAGCACTCGTCTCTGGTAACCAGAAATCTGATCTCTTTTTCTGTGACTTTGATCATCTGTCTGATTGTTTTTGAAGCTGTAATTGACCTGTAGTGCCAGGTCTTTTCCAGGCGCAGAACGTAGCGATTCAGTATTTCTGTACGTTTGAAAACGATCCCCAGGGTAAGGCTGTAGTTACCGGCTGTCAGCGTACAAAGGTGTGACATTATTACTGACTCTGCTCTCTGTACTGTATGTTTCTCATGCCTGTGACCTACGTATTTTGTAACGAAGATGTGTACCTCTTCAAGACCATCCCGAAGAAAAAGATGCAAAAAAGGCAAAATGGTTGTCTGAGAGGGTCTTACAAATAGCTGAGAGAAGAAGAGAAGCTAAACGCAAAGGAGAAAAGGAAAGATACACCCATTTGAATGCAGAGTTCCAGAGAATAACAAGGAGGGATAAGAAAGCCTTCCTCAGCGATCAGTGCAAAGACAGAGAGGAAAACAATAGAATGGGAAAGACTAGAGATCTCTTCAAGAAAATTAAGAGATCTGAAGGGAACATTTCAAGCAAAGATGGACTCAAGAAAGGACAGAAATGGTATGGACTTAACAGAAGCAGAAGATATTAAGAAGAGGTGGCAAGAATACACAGAACTATTCAAAAAAGATCTTCATGACCCAGATAATCACAATGGTGTGATCACTCACCTAGAGCCAGACATCCTGGAATGTGAAGTCAAGTGGGCCTTAGGAAGCATCACTATGAATAAAGCTAGTGGAGGTGATGGAATTCCAGTTGAGCTATTTCAAATCCTAAAAGATGATGCTGTGAAAGTGCTGCACTCAATATGCCAGCAAATCTGGAAATCTCAGCAGTGGCCACAGGACTGGAAAAGGTCAGTTTTCATTCCAGTCCCAAAGAAAGGCAATGCCAAAGAATGCTCAAACTACCACACAATTGCACTCGTCTCACACGCTAGTAAAGTAATGCTCAAAATTCTCCAAGCCAGACTTAAACAGTACTTGCTAACATCTGTTGGATCATCGAAAAAGCAAGAGTTCCAGAAAAACATCTATTTCTGCTTTATTGACTATGACAAAGCCTTTGACTGTGTGGATCACAATAAACTGTGGAAAATTCTGAAAGAGATGGGAATACCAGACCACCTGACATGCCTCTTGAGAAACCTGTATGCAGGTCAGGAAGCAACAGTTAGAACTGGACATGGAACAGCAGACTGGTTCCAAATAGGAAAAGGTGGACATCAAGCCTGTATATTGTCACCCTGCTTATTTAACTTATATGCAGAGTACATCATGAGAAACGCTGGGCTCGATGAAGCACAAGCTGGAATCAAGATTGCCAGGAGAAATATCAGTAACCTCAGATATGCAGATGACACCACCCTTATGGCAGAAAGTGAAGAGGAACTAAAAAGCCTCTTGCTGAAGGTGAAAGAGGGGAGTGAAAAAGTTGGTTTAAAACTCAACATTCAGAAAACTAAGATGATGGCATTCGGTCCCATCACTTCATGGGAAATAGATGGGGAAACAGTGGCTGATTTTATTTTTCTGGGCTCCAAAATCACTGCAGATGGTGACTGCAGCCATGAAATTAAAAGACACTTGCTCCTTGGAAGAAAAGCTTTGACCAACCTAGACAGCATATTAAAAGGCCGAGACATTACTTTGCCAACAAAGGTCTATCTAGTCAAAGCTGTGGTTTTTTCCAGTGGTCATGTATGGATGTGAGAGTTGGACTATAAAGAAAGCTGAGCGTCGAAGAATTGATGCTTTTGAACTGTGGTGTTGGAGAAGACTCTTGAGAGTCCCTTGGACTGCAAGGAGGTCCAGCTGTTTGCGAGGCTGAATTTCTAACTGGTTGAAGGAAGGTCCCCCGAAGGTGTGATGCTTCCAGATTCCTGCAGCAGTGGGTACTGGAGTCTGCTCTGTCTTGACTATCTGCCCCAAGACAGAGCCACACCGGTTCCAAGGCTCAGACACCCCGTCCTTGGTTGCAGACACTGCGTGTCCTCAGCCGCACCAGATAATAAATAACATGAAGGGCTTGGGAGACTCTGGGTGGTGACCTGTAGGAAACCTCGATTCCAGAAGCTTTTCCTGTTCCAAGCGTGGATGAAGAGGTTAATGTCTGGCAACACAGTGAATTAAAAACACGACCCAGGGCACAATAGAAAAAGCTCATCAATGCAGGGAAAGCATTTATGAAATCCTCCCCTGTTAGAAGACTTAAAAAGCCTTTAAAGGGTGATTTTGACAAAACGAGCACCAGAAGGATCCCGTTTATAGTTGTCTTTCCAATGAACGTGGGTTTATAAGCCAGATGTTTTCCTTAATGGAATGAGGTGGTCTTTCCTCTCCTCCTCCTCCGTTTCTTTTGTTACATAAATAGCGTCTGGGTCTGCTTGACATTGTGGGTTCACCAAGTCAAGCAAGATTTGTTTTATTACCTAATGATTTTTATTGTGTGTTCCAGCTTGCCTGCTTCTAATAAATTGGCAGAAATTAAGAGTTTCCTTAAATTTTGCCAGCAGGATTTAAAAGCAATTAAAGCAAATTCAGTTATTACATTCAAAATTATCGTCTGGGTAAATTATAGTTTAAAATTCAATTTATACTAAATCCTACACTTTAATGAACAGACCACATCACACATTTTTTATGTTCTGACATTATCCACGGCTTTAAAGCAGTAGAACAGTACTCTTTCCCTTCCCCTATCCTTTCAAAAGTATTTATGCTTTTCTTTCAATATAGAGTGAGAAAATCCTACCGGCTTCTCAGTTTTAAGGAATAATAGTTTCCGCCACAAATATGCGTGTATGTGGCTTGACTTCAGCTCATGAAATCTTAACATGCAAACCTTAGGAGAACGTCTCTGGAGGTGTTCCCAAATGTGTCTATTTTTGAATGGCACATTTTCGTCTTTCACCTTGATTTGTACCTTCTGGTCACATTTTTAGATGTATTCAATTATAGAAATAGCTCCCCTTCTCAAAGGACCTCCCAGTGGCTCAGGAGTAAAGAATCTGCCTGCCAATGCAGGAGACACGAGTTCCATCCCTGGGTTGGGAAGATCCCCTGCAGAAGGACATGGCAACCCGCTCCAGTACTCTTGCCTGGAGAATCTCATGGACAGAGGACCCTGGCGGGCTACAGTCCATGAGGTCACAGAGAGTCGGACACGACTGAATACCTAACAGCAGAGGCAGGTTGAAGTGGCCCAGGTGCAGCCCAGTTTTAAGAACGATAGTGTGTGTTGAAAATGAAATTAAAAGACGCTTGCTCCTTGGAAGAAAAGCTATGACCAACTTAGCGTATTAAAAAAGCAGAAACGTTCCTTTGCCAACAAAGATCCGTATGGTCAAGGCTATGGTTTTTTCCAGCAGTCATGCATGGATGTGAGAGCTGGATCATAAAGAAGGCTGAGCGCCAAAGAACTGATGCTTCTGAACTGTGGTGCTGGAGAAGACTCTTGAGAGTCCCTTGGACTGCAAGGAGATCCAACCAGTCCATCCTAAAGGAGATCAGTCATGAATATTCATTGGAAGGACTGATGCTGAAGCTAAAACTCTGATACTTTCGCCACCTGATGCGAAGAACCGAATCATTGGAAAAGACTGTGATGCTGGGAAAGATTGAAGGCGGGAGGAGAAGGGGACGACAGAGGATGAGATGGTTGGATGGCATCACCGACTTGGTGGCCATGAGTTTGAGCAAACTCTGGGACTTGGTGATGGAGCGGGAGGCCTGGCGTGCTGCAGTCCCCGGGGTCCAAAGATTCGGACAGAAACAAGTAACTGAACAACCATAGTGTGTATTGAGCACTTGGGAGGTCTGAGAAGTTTGGTGGCGGCTGCGTATTCCTTCTCTCGAGGAACCGTAATAACGACTTTCCTCTTATGATCCCATTATACAGGTGAGAAAAGAGAGGCTTAGAGAGAGGAGCGGTCTTCCACCCAAACACATCTGTTGATCTTATTTATAGGGGACAGGTGACCTGGGCCCAGACGGATCGTGAACTTCCTTTCCTACTGCTTTTTTTGTCTGTGCGTTGGAGCTGCATGGAGCCTGATAGAGCGGGCGTTGGTCGGGTCTGACTGCCGTTACCAAGGGCTGCACACTGGGCTTCTTGAAGACATTGCTTCCTCACTGTCCTGCAGGCTGGAGTCAAGAGATCCAGGTGTCCTCGGGGCTGGTTTCCCTCCAGGCTTCTCCCCTTGGCATGTGGATCCTGTCTCCTCCCTCTGTGCTCACTTGGTATTTATTCCCTCTGAGTCTGCGCCTCTGCGTCCTGATCAGTTTCACTCTTAACAAGGACACCACTCATACGGGAGCCGTGCCCACCCTGATGATGTCGTTTACCTGAATCACCTCCTTTTATTTTTTTAAACACCCGTCTTCACCTCCAGCCACATTCTCAGGTCCTGGGAGGTCGGGGTGGCATCGTCTGAGTTTTGGGGGAAGACACCATGGTCAACACTTGACGCGGATGTGTTGGCTGTGTGAGTACCTGTTTCCTTTCTGTGTTCTTTAGGATAGTTCTCTCTATTCCTTCTTTCATATCCAGGCAGTCTTCTTCCACTGCCCATCCTTTTTTTCCCCCCTTAAAGTTTTTCTTTAACTGGAGGGTAATTGCTTTAAAATGTTGTATTGGTTTCTTGCATAAAACAGTGTGAGTCATCATAACTCTGTATATATCCCCTCCCTCTTGAGCCTCCATCCCTGCACACGTTTCTTAAGTAGCAGTTTTATAAGACAAAATTTCTTTTCCATTTTTGAAATGGAGCTATAACTGGCATATAACCAGGCAGATTTTCTGATTATTATATAGTAACTTTAAAAGTAAATTATTAAAAGGTGAAGAAAAGGTTTTACTGAAGAATTAAGAAATATGTACCTAGACAATCTTTGGCTTAAGGAGACAAAAGGGAAATTTTTGTTGCTTGAAAGCAATAAAGAGGAAATACGTAAAACTGAAACCAATGACTTAGCAAAGGCTGACCTAAGAAAAATGTTTATGACCTGTTACAATTGTCTTTTAATTGGAGAAATAAGGCTAAAAGTAAGTGAACAAAGGATTTCTCTTAAAGAACTAGTGAAATGACAATAAAATCAACCAACCAAACAAAAAACCCTTGTAGTCTGTGTGTGTTACTAGCTCGGTCGTATCTGACTCTTCCGTGACCCCATGGGCTGCAGCTGACGGACTCCTCTGTCCAAGGGATTTTGCAGGCACGGATACTGGAGTGGGTTGCCCTTTCCTTCGCCAAGGGGAATCTCCCCCGCCCAGGGATCGAACCTGCCTCTCTTGCACTGGCAGGCAGATTCTTTTACCGGTCTTGCCCTTGACTGGTGTTTACACGAAATTTTGTCGAAGAAAGCAGTTCTGCTCTTCAGAAAAGTGTTCTGATGTTAGGGAGCTAGATTAGGAAACCAATTGTGGAAACGCTTTGCTTTCCTTCTGAGTGAGAGACGTGCTTCCCCTTTTCAGGTGTTGAGAAAATGCAGTTTTCGGGTTCTGACCCCCAGAGAAGAGCGTCCACGTGCTCTGAATTGCTCCCTGGACATTCCAGATGCTCGTTAGGTGACCCTCAGGTCAGGACAGTTTCCAAGGCATAAGTGGACTCCCTTGCACACAGTTAGACCCAGAGTAAGGACGTGGTGACGGTTTGGTATTTATGCGGTATTTTGAGACCGTGAAGGTCGGGCGGGTGTTGAATTAGCAGCCCAGAAGGATCGGGGTTGCCAGGAGTTCAGACAGTGTCTCTGCCTCTGGCTATCATACTCGGGGGGCTACGGTTGAGTTCAGCTGACGGTGCCTCATCTGTTACGTGTTTAGGACTCAGTTATTGCTTATCCTCTTTGTCATGCGCAACTCTTTTGCAACCCCGTGGACGGCAGCCCACCAGGCTCCCCAGTCCATGGGATTCCCCAGGCAAGAATGCTGGCGTGGGTTGCCATTCCCTCCTCCAGGGGATCTTCCCCACCCAGTGATCGAACCTGCATCTCTAGCATTGCCGGGTGCCGTGAGCAACCGAGGAAGCCCCTTAGAAATCCGTAGACCATCATCAATGCCTAATGCTTAGTACTAATGAAAACATGCTTTATATTCTTCCTGTTTGGATATAAATAAGTTGTTGTTGCTCAGTCGTGTCCGACTCTTTGCGATCCCGTGGAGTACACCACGCCAGGCTTCCCTGTCCTTCACCATCTCCCAGAGTTGGCTCAAACTCATATCCATTGAGTCAGTGATGCCAGCTAACCATCTCATCCTCTGTCGTCCCTTTCTCCTCTTGCCTTCCCTTTTTCCCAAACTATATAAATGTACATGTGTGGTCAGTTGCTAAATTGTGGACTCTTTGTGACCCTCTGGACTATAACCTGCTGGGTGCCTCTGATCATGGGATTTCTCAAGCAAGAATACTGGAGAGGGTTGCTATTTCCTCCTCCAGGGAATCTTCCCGACCCAGGGATCGAACTCCGGTTTTCTGCATTGGCAGGTGGATTCTTTACCACTGAGCCATCTGGGAAAGCCCGGTCTATGTAAATAAATACATCTATATAAGTAAGTCTCTATGTAAACTCTATATCTAGGCGCACCTATACATTACTACTGTGCAAAGAGTATTTAGAGGGAGCTCTTTTATTGTAATTATGGGCATGGGAGGTTTTAAAGGGATGTACATTTAACAGACCAGCAATAGCGTATTGATGAGAAAGACGGGTGACATTAGGATCTGGAGGCATAAATGTTTAAGGTCCTATTGTTTATTCCCCAAGTGTTTTTGAATGATTCGTTTTTCACATGGGTTGCCATTTCCTGCTCCAGGGGATCTTCCCGACCCAGAGATTGAACCAGGGTCTCCCGCATTGTAGGCAGACGCTTTACTGTCTGAGCCACCAGGGAAGTCACTCTTTAACACAGAGTGACTTGAAATTGATTGGCTTGGATTAGCCAGTACGTGCCTCAGGACGCGTGAGATACCCAATTGTGGCATGATTGTTAAGGAACTCTTGCCGACATGAAGTGGTCAGTAATGGGTGTTCTTATCCCGTGAGATGGTTGGATGGCATCACTGACTTGAGGGACCTGAGTTTGAGCAAGCTCCAGGAGTTGGTGATGGACAGGGAGGCCTGGTGTGCTGCGGTCCACGGGGATCACAAAGAGTCGGACACGACTGAGCGAGTGCACCGAACTGAACCGATCCCGTGACGGGTCCAGGAGTGCCCTCTCTGTTTGAAGAGTTCCGTCTGCACGAGGTATTGCAATGGTTATTGTGTGGCCATTACGTAACACTTGTCACATTCTAAGCGTATCAGGCAGCCCTTGTCTGGCCAAGCGTGGGAATCGCGCGCTCTTGATCACGCAGCTGTTGGTATCCTGTTGCCAATAACCGCAGTGAGTTAAGTAAGCCCCGTTCGGCACACACAGGTAACAATTATGAAATAATTTGCAAGAGACCTGAGCGTACATGTTGACCCAGCAGCGTGGTTTGTGTCGCCATAAAAGCAAAGGGCAGCATGCCCACCAGCGTGGTTCATTTAACCTCGCCGAGAAGCAAGCATAGCTACATACTGAGACGACGTGGTGGCCACAGGCTGCTCGTTGAAATTCACCATAAAGACCCTTTCTGGCTATCACACGGAGGCAGTGGCTTTAATTTCTCTTCTGCTTGAAGGATGAGAGGCATCTCCCTTGGAACAGAAAACTCAGGTGCAAAAACAAGCTGTTTGCAGGTGTCTTTCTCTTAGGTCTATTCTTCTGGAGTTTTGAGCCTCTTCCCTGCCTCTCTTTCAAGTCTTGACGTAGTTTATTGCTCAAAGGTCAGTCCGCTGATGCCTTCCAGGGTTACCAAAGGCCTTTGAAGCGATCCTTGGGAACTCGTTTCGGTGTCGGGGTTCAAAGCGCTGACTCTGAGCAGAGGTCAGTGTGGGGGCCTGGCGGGGGTGGGGGAGTCTCAGTGATCTTCGACCTTCCACCAGTTGAGACACGTACGGTCTTGCCTGATCTGTGTGTGTTGGGACCAGAAACATTCCGCTGTCCATGTTTGGGGATGTGGAAGACTTTGCTATCGGGGGTAATTTTGGTTTCGATTGTACCTCACTTTCCAGCACTGTGTCGTGGCAGTGGTTGGTGGTGGTTTAGTTGCTAAGTCATGTCCAACTCTTGGGACCCCGTGGACTGTAGCCCACCAGGCTCCTCTGTCCGTGGGATTCTCCAGGCAAGAATACTGGACTGGGTTGCCATTGCCTTCTCCACGGGACCATCCCGATCCAGGCTCTCCTGCACTGCAGACAGATGCTTTACCGACTGAGCTGTGAGAGACTGCATACAGTAGGTGCTTACTAAGTCCCTGGGGAGTGACTGGAAGGATGCCCTTGACCAGCCTGTGGTGAGCACTATGTTGTGAGAGGATTCAGCTGTGTTGAGGACCATTCACCCTAGATCTTTGTTAATTTTATTTTTTGTTTTCAATTTAAGAAAATATTTTATTTCTGACTGCCCCATGTGGTGTGGCGGGGTGGGGGGCGTCTTAGTTCCCCGACCAGGGGTCGACCCCTCCGCAGCCCTTGCCCTTGCATTGGAAGCATGGAATCCTAATCACTGGACCACCAACCCGGGAAGTCGTTGATCGTTGTTGGTTGATGCTGCCCCGGACCTTGAGGACTGACTACCTGGAAACCTGAGACCTTTGAATCTGTTCAGAGTGCTTTGCCTTAGTCCCTCTGCCCTGCTGTGAGTGTTAATACCATAAGCTTCTTGCTGTTGTTGGGTCCCCGCAGAGCACTCAGGAGAGTTGTCTGTGCTGTGTACAAGGCTCTCATTAGCACATGGAATCAGTAGCATGCAGATGTCAATTTCAGTGTCTCAGTTCCTCCCACTCCGATTCCGGGGGGTTTGGTTTCCTTTGCCTGTCTTTTCCTTTGCTGTTATTGAGTTGCTAAGCTGTGTCTGACTCTGCCACCCCCATGGATTGCAGCACGCCAGGCTTCCGTGTCCCTCACGATCTCTCAAAGTTTGCTCACACTCACGTCCATCGAGTCAGTGATGCCATCCAAACCATCTCATCCTCTGTCGTCCCTTTCTCCTCCCGCCTTCAGTCTTTCCCAGCATCAGGGTCTGTTCCAGTGAGTCGGATCTTCGCATCAGGCGGCCAAAGTATTGGAGCTTCAGCTTCAGCATCAGTCCTTCCAGTGAATATTCCGGACTGATTTCCTTTAGGATGGACTGGTTGGATTTCCTTGCAATCCAAGGGACTCTCATGAGTCTTCTCCAACACCACAGTTTGAAAGCATCAGTTCTTCGGCTCCCAGCTTTCTTTATGGTCCAGCTCTCACATCCACACATGCCTGCTAGAAACATGTGTGCTAAGTTGTCTCAATCGTGTCCGACTCTTTGCGACCCCGTGGACTGTAGCCCACCAGGCTCCTCTGTCCATGGGATTCTCCAGGCAAGAATACCGGAGTGGGTTCCCATACCCTCATCCAGGGGGGTCTTCATGACCGAGGGGTCGAACCTGTGTCTCTTACATCTACCTGCATTGCCAGGTGGGTTCTTTATCACTAGTTCCAACTTCTTCATGGAGAAGGAAATGGCAACCCACTCCAGTATTTTTTTGCCTGGAAAATTCCACGGACAGAGGAGCCTGGTGGGCTACAGTCAGTCCCTGGGGGTCACAAAGAGTGGGACGCAGCTGAGTGAGAAAGACACACCGACCTTCTTTGACTATGCAGCCTGTTGGGCTGCAGTCCATGGGGCTGCAAAACAGCTGGACACGACTGAGCGGCGAAATACCATAAACCGGCTGCCTTATAAGACAACAGAAACATCTTTTCCATGGTGCTGGAGGCCGGAAGGGCCACGTGTTGCAGGCGCTTTTGTTGGCTGGTGGGAGCCTGCTTGCTGGTTCATAACGCGGTCATTTCCTTGCTAGGTCGTCACTGCTGGAAAGGCCGACGGAGCTCAGTGGGATCTCATTCGTAAGGGCACTCCTGCCCTTCTTGAGGACTCCACTCTTAAATCATATCACCTCCCACAGGCCCCACCTCCCAGGTTTAATCATCACATTGGGAGGCGTGTTTCCATGCACGCGTTTCGGGGGAAACACAAGCGTTCAGTCGTGGCAGGGATCAAATAGGCAAGAGACGTCTTTGATGATGGCCTGTCAAGTATGCCCTCTCATGAGGGACACGCCCAGTAGATTAAGACGAATGGAACCTGTTAATTACGCAGCGGAACCGGTTCCCGGATTCACCGGTCAGGCGAGGAGTTGTGCAACCTTGCCATGTTGGTGCTTAGTGGTGATCAGGGTAAGAACAGCTCTTGAATTCGACTTCAGATAGCCTCGTAGAAACGAGAGTTCTCGTTCTTCATTTTTTTTTTTGAAAGGGGGGGTTGCATTTTATTAATTTTTTTTTTTTAATTGAGGTAGTATTGATGGACAATACTATGTAAGCTGAGAGTTCTTCTTTTAAAAAAGACAAGGGTATCGGGAATAGCTCTTTCTTACTGTCTTGGGGAGATCACACAACAGATGAGGGACGTGTGCTTTGGTGATATTGCTGGAAGGTCGCTGGAACTGGAGACGGTGATGTGTGTAAGTGTGGAGGTGATTGCTCGGGGACCCGCATGTCTGAGACATCTCAGTGAGGACCACCAGTTGGGCAGGATGGAGCAGGCAGGACAAAGTGGGGCCATTTGGGTGGTGCTTGGAGGTGTTTAAAGGGAAGCGGGGAGCTTGGACTTTGAGGGGGTGACTTTCATGGGGTCTTGAAGGCCCATGCTTGGAGAATGGAACGTACTGTATAGAAAGAGGGGAGACCACCAAATGTTTTTTTTTTTTCCCCCCACAGAGAAACGGGCACACCAAAAGCTGTACCTAAAATATGTACAGTGGAACATCACTCAGCCATAAAAAAGAGTGAAGTAATGCCATTTTCAGCAACATGAGCAGACCTAGGGACTGTCATACTGAGTGAAGTAAGTCATTCAGAGAAGGAGAAATCTGACATGACATCCTTTATATGAGGAATCTAAAAAGAAATGATACAGATGAACTTATTTACAGAACAGAAAGAGACTCTCAGCGAATGACCTTATGGTTCCCAGGGGGAAGGATGGGGGAAGGGATAGTTAGGGAGTTTGGGATGGACATGGACACACTGCTGCATTTAACATGGAGAACCAGCGAGGACCTGCTGGACAGCACAGGGAACTCTGCTCAATATCATGTAGCAGGTTGGATGGGAGGGGAGTTTGGGGGAGGATGGATACATCTATATGTATGGCTGAGTCCCTTCGCTGTCCCCTTGAAACCGTCACATCATTGTTATTTGGCTATCCTGCCATATAAAATAAAAAATTAAAAAAAGATAACTGTACATGAGGAAAAAATGATCTGAGAGTAACGTGTACATCGAGTTGGTGCCTGTGTTTCTGTGGGCTGAGTCTGTGTACCCCCATCGTTCCCTAAGTTAAGCGTGTTTTTACATGTTAAAGAGCTGTGGAAGAGGAGCGAACAGCCACACGTAACACAGTCCGTGTGTGATCCCTAAAGCCTGCGATACTTGTTATGAACTCCTGGCCCTTCACTCAAGTAGTGCCAAGCCCTGATGGGTTGGAAAGGACAGGACAACCTGGTTTTTCCTATAAGAAGAGGAGGTTGAGCTCGTGTGTAGTTAGCTAAGGGCAGGGGTCCTTTGGAACTAGAGAAATGAGGCTGGAGACTGGCCCAGGACAGATAGAGGAGGGTGGAATCAAGAAGCTATTTTGCAGGGAGCCTCTCTGGGAAAGTGTTAATCGCTCAGTCGTGTCTGAATCCCTGCAGTTCCACGGACTGTAGCCCGCCGGGCTTCTCTGTCCATGGGATTCTCCAGGCAAGAATACCGGAGTGGGTTGCTATTCCCTTCTCCAGGGAATCTTCCTGACCCAGGGATTGAACCCGGGTCTTCTGCATTGCAGGAGGCGGATTCTTTACCGTCAGAGCCATCAGGGAAGGCTGATTCTTTGTCTCCAAGTGAGCGGGAAGACTCTCTGTAGAAGGTGAGCTTTCAGGTGCAGAAGGCCGTGGAGACTGTGCATTGCACCGGGGGCGCGGGGTGAAGGGAGCTGGCCTCGTAGCAGCATGGAGGTTTCTGCAACCTGTGCTGTCAAGAGCAAAGTCCCGAGGCAAGTGGCGTTTGTGAATGTGGCTGAAACGTCACGTGTTTTGTCACTTGCTGACTTCTCCATAAAACCACGTGCTCCTTCAGCGGTCCAGCACGTCTTGATGATTTTTGTTTATGAGCGTTTGGAGCAAGTACCGGGCATCAGGTGGAACAGGGGCTGTGTAACGCTTGCTGAATGAATGAGTGAATGGGTCCCAGATGGTGCAGCGGGCCAGTTAAAGATGGGGAGCATCCCTTTTCAGTCGCAGCGGTTCCTCAGGTCAGGGCAGTTCTCAGTCAAGTAGCCACTAACCAGAGTTAGCCAAGAACTTTGTGCAGGGGGTGGAAGCCTTCGGTCCTCTGTGCCCAGCCAAGCCCTTCCGGCCAGGCCAGTGAATTCCTGAGATGGGCCTTGCCAGACAGAAGGACTGAATTGTAAATTTTGTTTATACTTTTTTCTGGGTAACAAAGATAGCAAATATCACTATTTGAAGCATTGTACAATGTCGAGTTCTGTGGCTTTCAGTTCACTTCCCAGCCTTTACCATCATTTGTTTCCAGAAACGTGGCAACTGCCCACGCCAAAACTGTGTCCCCGTGAAGCACTAACTCCCCAACTTCCCTGTCTCCCACAGCCTGATCATCCCTGTTCTACTTTCTGCCTCTCTGGATTTGACTGTTCTGCGATGAGTGGAATCAGTATGTATCCTTTAGTGATGAGCTTATGTTTCCCTTGAGGCTCATTTCATGTTGGAGCAGGTGTCAGACTTCCTGCCTCTTGAGGCTGAAATCACATTCCATTGCCTTTCGAATGCTTGCCAACTGTGGCACTGGAGAAGACTCTCGAGAGCCCCTTGGACTGCGAGGCGATCCAACCAGTCCGTCAATAAAGGAAATCAGTCCTGAATATTCATTGGAAGGACTGATGCTGAAGCTCCAATACTTTGGCCACCTGATGGGAAGACCTGACTCATTGGAAAAGACCCCGATGCTGGGAAAGATTGAAGACAGGAGGAGAAAGGGATGACAGAGGGTGAGATGGTTGGATGGCATCACTGGCTCAATGGACATGAGTTTGAGCAAGCTCCAGGAGTTGATGATGGACAGGGAGGCCTGGCATGGTGCAGTCCATGGGGTCGCAGAGAGTCAGACACGACTGAGCGACTGAACAACGGCATCAGTATTCCATCCTGGGTATATGTCACATTTTTTCTACCTACTCATCCATCGATAGATGCGTGCCTCGTCTCTGCCTTTTAGCTCCTGTGAATAATGCTGTTGTGAACGTTAAGTGAGTTTATACTTCAGCTTACAGAGACACTGGGGTGTATGGGGGTGCTGCTCACAGGAGCAATGGGTGGCATGGTGGAACCTGGAAGACTGAAGGCTTTGGAAGGGGTGTGCGTCTTTGTGGTCACGAGCAGCCCCAAGCTAGGCATGTTTGAGATGGTGGGAGTGCATCTGTGATAAGGTCATGAGCGTCGAGGGCTGTGGAGGGGTTGAGACTGTGACTCGGGAGCCCAAGTGTTAACCACGTGGGTGTCTGTGCCATGTGTTTGAGGATTCAGTTCATTGTTGAAACATTAATGATTTATGGAGACCGGAGATTAGGTTTACTTTTTCTGGCCTGTGTTCTGTTTTTTTCCCCTTATTCCCTCAAGGGTCCTACATTTGAGACGGTCTTGCGGCTATTCCCGTTTTGATGGTTTCCATCTGGTTTATGGGACTTTTCTTGCAGTAAAGAGATGGGCTTTCAAAAGATTTATTAAAACAATTTTTTTTTTAAAATTTAGGGTTTCCCTGGTGGCTCAGGTGGTAAAGAATCGTCCTGCAATGCGGGACACCTGGGTTTGATCCCTGGGTCGAGAAGGTCCCCCTGGAGAAGGGAATGGTGACCCACTCCAGTATCCTTGCCTGGAAAATTCCATGCGCAGAGGAGCCTGGCGTGTGACTATCTATAGGTTCCATGACCTTTGAGCTGTTCTAGTTTTGATCGTTTCTGTCTGGTTTATGGGACTTTTCTTGCCGTAAAGAGATGGGTTTTGAAAATAATTTTTAAACCAATGTTTTAAATTTCGATTTGGCCAGCGCTGGGTCTTCATGGCTGCCTGTGGCTTTTTATCTAGTGGTGATGGCGGGGACTCTTCGTTGATGACGAAGTCATTCAGGATGACTGCTCTTCATTGTGGTGGGCAGTAGCTTCTGTTGTTCTTGGAACCCAGACCCTAGAGCTCAGGCTCAATATAGGGTGCATGGGCTTAGTTGCCCTGAGGCGTGTGGAATCTTCCCGGACCTGGGATTGAACCCGTATCCCATGCATTGGCAGGCCGTTCCTAACCATTGGACCCCCGGGGAAGGGTTCCTGTTGTAAAGGGTGGATGGGAGGTCTCTGTCTCCTGCTGTAGCAGTTTCTCCAGTGACATTTGCCTCTTTTTACTGTTTGTTGTTTGGGAAGGGGTGTCAAGTGTCCAGACCCCGGAGCGTGTTCAGTTGTCTGTGGATGACTATTTGGGAGGTGCCGGTGGCCCGGGGAAGGTTGAATGCTTGAGTGCTGCGGTGTGTGTGTGCCTCTGGGAGAAGCAGACCTGGGGCTGTCCCGTCTATACCAGCCAGACCGTCTGCAGCAGGGTGGAGGGAGGCGGGCACATGGAGCGTGTGTAATCCAGAAACTGCAAGGCACGTGATGCTCAAATCGGAGGGCTGAGGAGGGGCCAGCTTAGGGTTAAAAGTGGGGGAGATGCTGATAAGAAGGAATTCGAACGTTGATCTCCATGAGAGCTCAGCCGGTAGAGGATCCGCCTGCAACGCAGGAGACCCCGGTTCGATTCCTGGGTCAGGAAGATCTCCTGGAGGAGGGATAGGCTACCCACTCCAGTCTTCTTGGGCTTAGCTCGTGGCTCACCTGGTAAAGAATCTGCCTGTAATGCAGGAGACCTGGGTTGGGAAGATCCCCTGGAGAAGGGAAAGCCTCCCCAACTCCAGGATTCTGGCCTGGAGAATTCCACGGACTGTCTAGTCCATGGAGTCGCAAAGAGTCGTACATGACTGAACGACTTTCACTTTTTCCTTACCCTTCTGAAGATTTTATTAGAGTGGCCGCAAAGAGGAGTAGGATAGATGCTGGGTTGGGTGGGGGCGGGGGTGAAAAGGAATGTCTGGACACATGTGAACTCGCTCCAATGCACAGAGCCCTTCTTGTGACCTTCATCACAGCACTGAGGTCCCACGGAGGTCATGGGTCTCCTGGAAATGGCGTGGTCTTGCCTGGAAGATGACTTGGGCCCGCGTGGATCGAAGCCCTTCCGTTGCACAGCTGTGGCACCCGGTCAGGGTCACCCCTTCCTGCCTTGGCTTTTAAATCAGGAGAAGGGAGCTGGCAATGTTTATTTCCTAAGGTGGTTGTGTGAGTTCAGTGAGGTGGCCCAGGTGCCAACCTGGGTGCGTGGACACTTGGGAAAGGTTAGTTTCTGTTAGACACAAGGGTCATCTTCTTGTGGTCCCTACATCCTTTTTCTTTCTTGTGACTAACTAAGGTCATTCTGGAAAACTGGACTCTGGTGTCACCTTCTCCACGGGGCGTCTCTCTCTCTTTCTCTGCCACCCAGATGGCACTTTCTGCCCTGTGTTTTGTGATACGCTGTGGGCAGTCTGATGGCACTCCTGTGTTGTCTTGTGATGATCTGTAGGTATATCCCTCTCTCTTTTCCCGCGAGACTGCCCTCTGTGTTACGGCCAGCGCTCTAGCCCATTCATCATGTAATCCCACCCCTCGAACAGAGCCTGGCACGCCGCGTGTACCCAGGCAGACAGGTGAAGGGCATGTGGTGGAGTCGTCTCCTCCTAACCCTTGATATTTAATCAACCGGAAGGGCATGTCCCAGCAACCGCAGGTGATCCTCGCAGGTTGTAGGTGGAGGGTTAGAGCTAGCCTGACCTGGTGGGCTCCCAAAGGGTGCCCAGGGTGGGATAGATGTGATTCTGGGGAGAATCCTAGAAGACCTCCATCGCTGGAAGCGGAACAGGGTTTGTGCGTGTAGGACAGGTGTCCTGGTAGCTCAGGGAGGAAGCAAGAAGCGAAGCCGTGGATCCTTTGGATAGAGATTGCACGGTCTATTATCAGCATCATCGTGAACCCAGTGTCAAGAGCTCACACGTGCCTAGCGCTTACTTAAGGGCCAGGCAGGGGGTTGGTGATGGACGGGGCGGCCTGGCGTGCTGTGGTCCATGGGGTCGCAAAGAGTCAGACACAACTGAGCAACTGAACTGAGCTGCAAACTCAGGGTTTGGGTTCCAGAGGGTCGACTGTACTAGATGGGTCATCAGAACAAAGAATGAGGCCCAGAGCACAAGTTACAAAGAAACTTGGGTAGCTTCTGAGTCTTGGGACACAGACCTGCTGAAGCCTGATCAACACGTTTCAGAGAACGTGGTCAGAGGCAGGCGGGCAGCCCGGGCTTCCCAGTGCCCTCATTAAGGGCTGTTGAAACTTGTTCTGTTTACTGGAGAGACCAGGTCATCGGACCTGTGGAATCACAGAGAATCTGTGAACCGGAAAGGCCCCGTTTCTGGCAGTGTGACTCCTTCATTGAAGATGAAATCTTCTGGCTGTGTGTGTTTTTCCTCCTGAGAAAGTTCATGAGGGTTAAATGAAATCCTTTGAGGGAAGTGAGGCCCGAAGTAATTCTTTGTATGTTGCGGATTTAGAAGAAAAAGAAAAAAACAAAGTTTTATGTTCACAGTTGAGAAAGGACAGTTAATTACAGAGACATCAAAATTCAGCGGGTTGGGCAGCATTTCTTTTCCCCATAATGTTATTAAGGATTAAACCGAGAAAGAGGCTGCTTCTGCATTCACGAATGCTTGCCATGTTGTTTAGAAAACCCTCCAGTTTCAGAGACAAGTCCCAGGGACTGTTACTTTTAGTTGGGTCTAACATATCGTGTGTGTATCCCTCTCTCATTGTTTTTCTAAAGGATGTTAAAAAATGCTTTTTCTATCAATCTCATCAAGTATGAATACAGTATTGGTTTTCTGCTACTTTCTAACTTTACTTCTCCTGTGGACATAAAGGCAGAATGTCCTTTCTGTAAAAGGCGTAAGCATAATCGAAAATGGAGAGAGAATGTCACTCGCCAGGATAAAGAAGGGCCTGGGGAATCAAGCAGTGTAAGAACGAAGCCAAACCAAAAGAAGAAGGACGTGTTTGGTGGAATTGAACTATAATTAGCTGTGCTAATTCTGTTCCATAGACGAAGATGATTGTAAGGCCATTATGATGCTACGCAAGTCATTCTTGATTTTTTTTAATTTATTAAACATGCCACACCTAATGTGGAAATCTCAGTAGAGTGGGCCTGAGCTCCTAAGGCTAGATTTGGCAATTCAGTTCTGTCTCTCTCAGAGAAAAGAGGTTTCTCTCTTGCTTCTTGAAACACTGCTTGGCCAGGTTGAATTTGGCCCAGAGACGGAGATGAGCCTCAGGGTGGATATTGTCAGAGGGAGCTGCCTTAGAAAGAAGTGGGGAGAAAGATTGCAAAGGAGATTTAGCAATTCTTGTGGGTGAGAGTTTATTCTCTGGGTTTGGCCCTCCTTTTTCTTTTGTATGTATGGGTTCTAGTAATATCTGACTCTTTGTGACCCCATGGATTGTAGCCCGCCAGGCTCCTCTGTCCATGGGATTTCCGAGGCAAGAATACTGGAGTGGGTTGCCATTTCCTCCTCCAGGGGATCTTTCCAACCCAGGGATCGAACCTGGGTCTCCTGCATTGCAGGCAGATTCTTTACCACTGAGCTACCCGGGGAAGCCAAAAGACCCTCCTTTTAGTTTTGAATGTATTGGTTATAGTAATGCTGTTTCGTTAACTTAAAAATTTAAAATTTCAGAGTCCTGAGGGTGTGTGTGTTAGACACAAAAGCAGTCTCTCCGTCATAATCTCACTTCCCAGAGTAACCACCATTGATAGTTTTTTTGAGTATCTTTCCCAGTGTTTTGCAAGCATGTACGCTGTGTATACTTTATTGACAGCTTGGTTTTGAACAAAAACAAACCTGTTAATAACATGCACACACATGTGCATACATGTGGGCTTCCCTGATGACTCAGCGGGTGAAGAAAGTGAAAGTCGCTCGGTCGTATCCGACTCTTTGCGATCCCCCCATGGACTGTACAGTCCGTGGGATTCTCCAGCCCAGAATCCTGGAGTGGGTAGCTTTTCCCTTCTCCAGGGGATCTTCCCCATCCAGGGATCAAACCCCGGTTTCCTGCGGATAAAGACAGTGAAAGTGAAGTCGCTTAGTCGTGTCTGGCTCTTTGTGACCCCTACCAGGCTCCTCCCTCCATGGAATTCTCCAGGCAAGAGTACTGGAGTGGGTTGCCATTTCCTTCTCCAGGGGATCTTCCCGACTCAGGGATCGAACCCGGGTCTCCTGCATTCCAGGCAGACGCTTTACCCTCTGAGCTACCAGGGAAGCCCTGAATCCACCTCCAATTCAGGAGACACAGGAGACAGGGGTTCAGTCCCTGGCTTGGGAAGATCCCCCAGAGGAGGAAATGGCAACCCACTGCAGTATGCTTGACTGGAGAATCCCATGGACAGAGGAGCCTGGCGGGCTACAGTCCATGGGGTTGGCAGAGAGTCAGACGTGACTGAAGCCGCTTAACATGCACACGTATCATGGACATGCTGGTATACCAGTGACATCCGTCCCTTTGTAGATCAAGTGAGTGTCCAGCAGGGTTCCTAGTTTTAAACAACCCAATCAATTCCTGCCTAAGGTAAGCCAAACTCATCGGGAGCAGCAGGGATCAAGGACTCTGCAGAATCGACAATTATCACCCCAGCAGAACTCCATGGCCTGAACATCATCACGCCAGTGTAACCAAGGGGAAAAGGAACTCCAGATACGTCTCTGTTCTTGAGTCGGCCCCTCAGGATTCGGTGGCTGTGTGTTTATGCCCGTGGGTGAGTGCCCTTGCGTATTTCACCGGCTGAACCAGAGTCGTGTGCCATCTCTAGGCTAGACCACGACCCCCGGTCATGCCAGCCAGTGGCACGTAACTTTTTTTGGCTTCTGAAGTTTGTTAAAGCCTCTAATAATTTGGTGTGATAAATGGCAAAAATTTGACAAACGATTTTGTACGTGAGAAAAATTCTGTGAAAGAACTTTCCGTGGGCTGGTAGCTGGTGGCTTTGATAGGTTCCATCTTTGTTTCTCCTCTGCCTTCATAGTATTTTCAGATCAGTCGCTCAGTCATGTCTGGGTCTTTGCAACCTCATGGACTGCAGCACACCAGGCTTCCCTGACCGTCACCATCACCCAGAGCTTGCTCAAACTCATGTCCATCGAGTCGCTGATGCCGTCCAACCATCTTGTCTTCCGGAGTTTCAGCTTTAGCATCAGTCCTTTCAGTGAATATTCAGGGTTGGTTTGCTTTAGGATTGACTGGTTTGATCTCTGCTTTCCAAGGGGTTCTCAAGAATTTTCTCCAGCCCCACAATTCAAAAGCATCAATAGCCTTCTTTACGGTCCACCTTCCACATCCATACATGGCTACTGGAAAAAACCGTAGCTTTGACTATATGGACCTTTGTCAGCAAAGAGATGTCTCTGCTTTTTAATATACTGTCTAGGTTTGTCATAGCTTTTCTTCCAAGGAGCAAGTGTCTTTTAATTTCATGGCTACAGTCACCATCTGCAGTGATTTTGGAGCCCAAGAAAATAACATCTGTCACTGTTTCCACTGTATCCCCATCTATTTGCTATGAAGTGATGGGACCGGATGCCATGATTTTAGTTTTTTCTGAATATTGAGTTTTAAGCCAGCTTTTTCACTTTTCCTCTTTTACCTTCATTAAGAGGGTCTTTAGTTCTTCTTTTTCTGCAATGAGAATGGTATCATCTGCATATCTGAGGTTGTTGCTATTTCTCCCGGCAATCTTGATTCCAGCTTGTGTTCCGTCCAGCCCAGCTTTTCTCATGATGTACTCTATATATAAGTTAAATAAGCAGGCTGACAATAATACAGACTTCACGTACTCCTTTCCCAATTTTGAAGCGTCCATTATTCCGTGTCAGTGACATGTTTAATTTTGTCAGTGATAGTTTGGGAGAAACCTGTTTTCTCTCTTGTTATATATAATCTCTCCATCCCATTCTCAGTTTCACCCTTTGGCTCACCAATCCTGTCTGGCCCTTTCGAGAAAGATGCGCTGACCCCAGATGTACAGAATCAGGTGTTGGGCATTGTGCATACCCGTCTGTTATAAAAGCCACTCACGTTCTTACGCTTTATGACTGGAAGTCAGAGGACTGGTCCACTTCCTTCTGCACCAGACAGACTCCTCGCGGACAGGAATTCTGTTGTTCCCTAAACTTTGTGAGGCTTTGAGCTGCCAGTGGTTTTTGAGCATGGAGTGTGTGTGTGTGTGTGTGTGTGTGTCTGTGTAGGGGGGTGGTCCATCGTGACTTGCACACCTCAGCCGTTCTTTCCCTCTGGAACTTTGGAGAAGATGATGAGTTGGACCCCTCTCTGCTCGGGTCCTGAAATCAGCACTTTTTCCAGCTTTCAGCGTGGAGTGGAAGCCTGGAGGGGTGGTTGGAACAGATTGAACAGCGGTCTGAGGATTCAGGGCAGGGTGGTGGGCAGACAAGGCCTGTTCCCTGCCTCTGTTCGAAGCTGGAGAGGTCTGTCTTAGAAATCGCCGAGAACCCTTTCCCTTCCGAGTGCGGTAGTTTTCAAGAGGAACTATGGGGGCCTGAGATCTCAGAAATGCTCCTCTCTGACCATGCCCAAGACTCCATGCCATTAGTGAGGGATGGGCGGGGGAAGAGATAGACGGAAGCATGCAAATTCGTACGGGTATTCCGGATAAAGGAGAAAGGACTGGCTTTTATGTAGACTGTTCCCTGGCAATCCATTTCATTCTCTCTCCGCCAGTTGGAGGAAGATTAAACAGTCGTTTCAAGGTAATATTTATGTAACCTACAAAAATCTCGGTCAGGTGAGGGAAAGACGGAATCTGGGTTAATATGACCGTCTCCCGAGTTCTCTCCCTGATTGTAGGCTTTGGTGTGAAACTAATGAAAGAAGATGATTTTGATTTGTGTTAGACGCTTCAAAGTCATCTCAGTAAAATAGTCTTTTTTTTTTTTTGCATGGTAAGATGACTTCTACAGCTTTCCTTTGTAAGAACTTACATCCTCGTCTTTTTAACTGAATGTCACTCAACACAGTGTTAGGCAGAATTTATTGCTTTTTTAAGACCCTCCCAAAGGAAAATAATTCTAAAGGAAATCAATCCTGAATATTTATTGGAAGGACTGATGCTGAAGCTGCAATGCTTTGGCCACCTGATGCAAATGGTTGACTCATTGGAAAAGACCCTGATGCTGGGAAAGATTGAAGGCAGGAGGAGAAGGGGACGACAGACGATGAGGTGGTTGGATGGCCTCACCGAGTCAGTGGACATGAGTTTGAGTAAACTCTGGGAGTTGGTGATGGACAGGGAGGCCTGGCGTGCTGCAGTCCGTGGGGTTGCACAGAGTCAGACACGACTGAGAGACTGAAGAACAAGAGGAAGATAATTCTGATGGTAATCCATAATAATCTGGGAAGGTAGATTGCTCTGGCTTCGAGGACGTGAATGCTCTATGTACAGGCCACACCCATCCTGGGGACCGTTCTGTAGCTGAGAGCCATGGTTCTTAGCCAGTGGCAACTTGTGTTCCCCAAGGCTTATCTGGCCGTGTCTGAAGACGTCATCCCAGCTGGGGTTTAGAAGCAACGTTCTTGAGTTCTGGTGGGTGCAGGCCAGGGATTCTGCTTGACAAAGCCTCAGTGCCTACAAGAGCTCTCACTACCGAGACCATGTGTGTGTGCATGCGTGTGCATGTCTGTGCACACGTGTGCCTGTGCTCATTCAGTCGTGTCCCACTCTTTGCAACTCCATGGACTGTAGCCCACCAGCTCCTCTGTCCATGGGATTCTCCAGGCAAGAAGAGTGGAGTGGGTTGCCATGCCCTCCTCCAGGGGATCTTCCCGACTCAGGGACTGAACCCACATCTCCTGCGTTGGCAGGTATATTCTTTACCACTGAACTGCCTGGGAAGCCGTGAGCATATGAGGCCATGTCCCAAAATATGTCTAGACAGGGGCTTCAGGTATCGCTAAGGTCTTTACTCTTCAGCTGTGGAGTCTGGAGGGGAAAGGTCACTTTCCCCTGGACTGTGGACCGTAGACACAGTTCTTGCGATACAAACAGTGAAAGGAGATCTGGAATATTCTCAGGACGTTTCTGAGTAGAGCAGCTCTGTTGAGTCAGCTGAGAGAAGCAGATTATGGCTTGTGAGTCTGTTGGGCCCTGTTTAGTTTGTAGTTTTGGGGGTTTGCAGGCAGCAAAGGGGGTAACTGTCCAGAGAGGTTTCTCTCAGGAACGTGTGTGCACGCTCAGTCCACTCAGTCGTGTCTGAGACTGCGTGACCCCTTGGACTGTAGCCCTCCAGGCTCCTCTGTGCATAGGATTCTCCAGGCAGGAATCCTGGAGTGGGTTGCCGTTTCGTCCTCCAGGACACCTTCCCCACGTCTCGTGTCTCCCGTGTTGGCAGGCGGATTCTTAATAGTGCTCATCTTGAGAAACCGGAGTGCAGAGTGTTTCGGAGCCTCACTTCATGGCTTTTTAAGCATGACTTTTTAAACTGGAAAGTTTTATGCATGCATAGACACATGTGTGCACCTACTCAGGTGTGTGCACTCACGCATCCGCCTGGGCACACACAAAGGCTCCTGTCACTCTACACAGGACGTGTGTCGTGGGACTGGACCCCGATCCCTGGTTTTAATGCCCAGCATTTTCCCCAGGCGATTGTAACTTCCTGTCTCTGCTGCCCGCCTCTGGTTGATGATGAGTGTGGCACTGATAGGAAGACCACAGGACCTCATGTCGTCTTCTGCTCAGGAGTCCAAAGTGGAGTTGCGCTCATGTTTTGAAAGTGTAGTTGGTGCAAGATTTCATTTTCACTGCGACAGATTTCAACCTGGTTTTCTTTTGCACGTGCCAGTGGATTATGTTGTGTGGTCTCCTGGACACCTTCCTGCTACAGAAGCAGAGATGGTTAGCCAGAGGGGGTCGAATGCAAACATACAGCCCCCTACAAATACGGAGAAAGAACGCTCTTGGTGCATGAAATAGATAGTCTTTCGAAATGCTTGTGTTCCAACATGTATGTGGAGAGAACGTGGGATGTTTCTCCACACTTAACTTTGACCGTGAAGGCTAAGAGCGTGGGTTTGGGTGAACAGCAGAGGGGACTCACTCACACATACACGTGTCTATCTGTTCTCTCGCGTCTAACTCCTCTCCCCGTGCACGCTGCCACGTTATCACTGAGCAGAGTTCTCTGTGCTGCTGTTTTCGGCTGTACCCCAATACAAAATGGTTTTGGTGTTTTAAAAAAAAAAAAAAGGGAAATTAAATATATATATATGGATTTGGGACTTCCCTGCTGCTCCAGCGGCCAAGACTGTGTGATCTTAAAGCAGAGGCCCCGGGTTCGATTCTTGGTCAGAGCTGCAACTGAGACCCAGGGCAAACAAATAAATAATTTTTTTTTTTAAGGAAAATAAAAAGAATGTGGTTTCAGGGTGCCAGCATTTCATAGCCCATGCTGTGGCTGCTGCCCAGTGTCTGGGAAAAAGCCTTTGGCTCAGCTTGCCCAGGGCAGCCTCAATTGGGCCGCCTGTTTGGGTCTGGGAACGTCGTGGTTGCATTTCTCTTGACCTTTGAGGTCACATGCTTCCGGTTTGGGTGTTTTAGGGGGAAAGGACGGTGCAGCTGTTGACGGGGGTGAGGACTGGGCTGACCCCCTAGCCTCAGAGGAAGGCAGACGCCGCGGCCTCTCTGGGACTGCGAATTTGCAAAAAATGCCATGTGGTTTTGTGATCCTGTGGAAATGGTCCTCCGTCGGTCTGATTATGCGTGATGGAGGGGTGGTCGTCGGTGTGAGGATTACATAGGCTCAGAGGCAGAGGTGAGTGAAAGCTGGCATCCTTTGAGGTCAGCCTCCCTGGAGGAGGAGGTGACAGGGTTTTGCTCCCCCACCAGCTCCTGGGATCAGTATCGCTCCAGCTTGAAGGATGAAACTTACAAGACAGACGCCACGTCCAACCTGGTCCCTTGGCCACAGTTCTGTAGAGACGGGGAGATGAACACAGACCAGGGGCCTCTAGAAAGAGCCACAAATGTGTGGATTTGCCTAAAGGCCTAGGAAGGCGATTCCTACCACGGGTCCACATAGTTTAGATTGAATTCTGCTATGTCTGATCACTCTTCCCACCGCCACCGCCTGACTCTCATGTGTCAAGCTTCATAGGTTCCAGACTGTTCTAACATTTTGCCCACGTTGGTTCTCAATACTCAGCCTCGGCAGAGTGATGGTACTCCAAAGACATCCCAGGTCTGATGATGCAGCCTTTGACCCTGTGCCATCACACGGCCAAAGTGACGGTGCCCATGAGGTCCAGGATCTTGAAAGTGGGGGGGTGTTGTCTGCTTGAGCCCAGAGTCCCTACCTGGGGTTGGGGGCGTCTGAGGAAGTGGAAGGGTTGGACTCGGAGATGACATGTGTCCCGGGAGGCAGAGGTTGGGAGTGAAGGGGGACCCATGGGCCAAAGAAAACAGGTGGCTTCCAGGAGCTGCACAAAATCGGGACTTCGTATTCTTCCCCTGGAGCCTGTAGACGGAGCACAGCCCTGTGACCCCCGTAGACCCCTCACCCCCAGATGAAACAGATCAGTCCGTGTTGCTTAAGAGAGCTGAGTGTGTGTTAAGCGGCCGTGGGATACTTAAGATGGAGGCATACCTGTCCAGGTGCTCCAGGTCAGGAGTTTTACATGCTGGGATGACGGCGTTCACTTACCAACGGGTGTGAAGTCACACTCCAGGACTTTGCAGCGAGCAGTACAGCCTCTCTGTGTTCGACTGTGTCCCTTCTTGCTGATCCTTATTCTGCCCAGTGCTGCTAAGATTTTGACCACGTTCTTGGCACGACCTGGCGAAAAAAACAGTCGTACAGAAATCCGATTCTGTAATGAGGATGCTTACTCCTTGGAAGGAAAGTTATAACCAACCTAGACAGCATATTAAAAAGAAGAGACGTTACTTTGCCAACAAAGGTCCGTCTAGTCAAGGCTATGGTTTTTCCACTGGTTATGTATCGATGTGAGAGTTGGACTATCAAGAAAGCTGAGCACCAAGGAATTGATGCTTTTGAACTGTGGTGTTGGAGAAGACTCTTGAGAGTCCCTTGGACTGCAAGGAGATCCAACCAGTCCATCTTAAAGGAAATTAATCCTGAATGTTCATTGGAAGGACTGATGCTGAAGCTGAAACTCCAATACTTTGGCCACTTGATGCGAAGAGCTGACTCCTTGGAAAAGACTCTCCTGCTGGGCAAGATTGAAGGCAGGAGGAGAAGAGGACAACAGAAGATGAGATGGTTGGATCTCATTGCCAACTCAATGGACATGAGGTTGAGTAAACTCCGGGAGTTGGTGATGGACAGGGAGGTCTGGCATGCTGCTGGCCCTGGGGTCGCAAAGAGTTGGACAGGACTGAGCGGCTGAGCTGAACTGAACTGAATGAGGATGCAGTCCAAAATCGAAGGGCCTTTTCACAGAAATGAGCTAACGCTAAAGTGAGTGAACTCCATACATCTTTTCAGCAGTGCCGAACTTGACGATGTGTGTGAAAAGCCCCTGCAACAGGTGATTAGCTGCTGGGCAATTTTAAAAGATGAATTTTCCTGTCATTCCTGAAGCTTTTGTCATGTGTCACAAGAGAAAATTGAATTTCTTAATCCACTTATATCGAATTTGAAATTCACTTAAACTGGAGCTTCAGGTGTTAGGATTCTGGCGTCCTCATAAGCAGATTTTCTGGTGAGTTTCCCCTTCTGGATTCTGCTGTGAGTATGCCAACAAACGGTTCACCCGTTCAGTTTTCATCTCAGACCGAAAGTCATGTTATGTGTAAATATGATTTGACTCAAGAGCGTTTATTGTTCAGGTGTAATTTGAATCAGAAAGCCTATCTGTAGGCCTCTTCCCAACTAAAATTGTCCAATTATGCATTGCACATTAGAGGCAGCGCACTTATTTAACTCCTTTGTACCAGAGCAAATGAGTTTCATTTTTTTAGAAAAGGTGGAACTTGTCTCTGGATTTTTCATTGTGCGATGCCCACGTAACCATGGTTTGTTGAACATTCATGCACATATACATAGATGATCCTTGCTTTAAGAGTCAGGTGTTTTTTTAAAAAGCAAAAAAAAGAAAAGCAAGTTTCTGAGACATACTTGACCTATCAGAATTCACCTATTGTCAGGGTTCAATTCAATTATTTTTAGCAAATTTACAGAGCTGTGTGGAGTCAGAGCCCCTGGTGGCTCAGTCAGTAAAGAATCTGCCTGCACCGCGGGAGACCTGGGTTCAGTTCCTGGGTCGGGAAGATCTCCTGGAGGAGGGCAGGGCAACCCACTCCAGTGTTCTTGCCTGGAAAATCCCACGGACAAAGGACCCTGGCGGGCTACAGTCCGTGGGGTCACAAAGAGTCGGACATGACTGAGGATATACACAGGTCACACACACAGAGTTGTGCACTTATTGCCACAGTATAGTTTTTAAAATACTCCCATTTTTGTTTTTAAATTTATTTTTACTTTTTGGCTGCAGTCCGCAGCATGCGGGATCTTAACTTCCGAGACCAGGCCTTGAACCTGCGGCCCCTGCATTGGAAGTGCGGCATCTTCACCACTGGACCACCAGGGAAGTCCCCACATACAGCTTTTAGAACACTTTTCACCTGAAAAGAATCCCTGTGCCGGTCAGTACTACTCCACCCCCACCCCATCCACCCACTCACCCACGAACCCTCTGGGAACCACTCCTCTATTATGTGTCTCTGTGAATTTGCCTGTTCTTGGCATTTCAAATAGGTGGAATCATACAATTTGTGTCTTTCGGGGCTGGCCTTTCGGTATAATGTTTGCAGAGTTCCTCCCTGTTGCAGCATGAATCAATATTTCACTCCTTTTTTTAAGTTGGTGACTGCTATTCTGTTGAGAAACCTGTATGCAGGTCAGGAAGCAACAGTTAGATGTGGACATGGAACAACAGACTGGTTCCAACTAGGAAAAGGAGTATGTCAAGGCTGTATATTGTCACCCTGCTTATTTAACTTCTATGCAGAGTACATCATGAGAAATGCTGGACTGGAAGAAGCACAAGCTGGAATCAAGATTGCCGGGAGAAATATCAATCACCTCAGATGTGCAGATGACACCACCCTTATGGCAGAAAGTGAAGAAGAGCTAAAAAGCCTCTTGATGAAAGGGAAAGAGGAGAGTGAAAAAGTTGGCTTAAAGCTCAACATTCAGAAAACGAAGATCATTGCGTCTGGTTCCATCACTTCATGGGAAATAGATGGGGAAACAGTGGAAACAATGTCAGACGTTCTTTTCGGGGGGCTCCAAAATCACTGCTGATGGTGACTGCAGCCATGAAATTAAAAGATGCTTACTCCTTGGAAGGAAAGTTATGACTAACCTAGATAGCATATTGAAAAGCAGAGACATTACTTTACCAACAAAGGTCCGTCTAGGCAAGGCTATGGTTTTTCCAGTGGTCATGTATGGATGTGAGAGTTGGACTGGGAAGAAAGCTGAGCACTGAAGAATTGATGCTTTTGAACTGTGGTGTTGGAGAAGACTCTTGAGAGTCCCTTGTACTGCAAGGAGATCCAACCAGTCCATTCTGAAGGAGATCAGCCCTGGGTGTTCATTGGAAGGACTGATGCTAAAGCTGAAACTCCAACACTTTGGCCACCCCATGCGTAGAGTTGACTTCGTTGGAAAAGACCCTGATGCTGAGAGGGATTGGGGGCAGGAGAAGATGGGGACGACAGAGGATGAGATGGCTGGATGGCATCACCGACTTGATGGACATGAGTTTGAGTGAACTCTGGGAGTTGGTGATGGACAGGGAGGCCTGGCGTGCTGCAGTTTATGGGGTCGCAAAGAGTCGGACATCTCTAAGCGACTGAACTGAACTGAACTCATTCTGTTGTGAGTGAGTATACCATATTTCACTTACCCGTTCCTCAGTTGCTGGACATGTGGACTTTTCCCAGCTTGTTATGAACAAGCTGCTATAGGATTTACCTAGTGGCTCAGATGATAAAAGAATCTGCCTGGCGATGCAGGAGACCTGGGTTTGATCCCAGGTTTGGGAACATCCCCTGGGGAAGGGCATGGTAACCCAGTCCAGTATTTCAGCCTGGGAAATCCCATGGACAGAGGAGCCTGGTGGGCTACAGTCCGTGGGGTCGCACAGAGTCGGATGCGACTGACCGACTTTCACATAAGCTGCTCTGAACATTGTGTGCAGGTTTCAATGTAGACATGCATTTTTGTTTCTCTTGGGTTTACTCCCCAGGGCGGAACTGCAAGACTGTCTCTGTGTGTGTAACTTTCTAAGAAACCTCCAGAGTGTTCTCCAGAGTGGCTGTGTGGTTTTGTGTCCCTATCCAGGACACGTGAGCGTTTCAGTCTCTCCACATCCTCCCCAGCATTCCTCATCATCTCTCTAAGAACGTCCTCACCTCCGTTTATAAGGCCCACAGTGTTGCTTGTCGAGGAGGGATTTAGGGGATGTGCATCACATTCTCTGGGAGTTGGTGATGGACAGGGAGACCTGGCGTGCTGTGATTCATGGGGTCGCAAAGAGTTGGACACGACTGAGCGAATGAACTGATAACTTACTTGATGAAAGACCGTGTGTTCCTTGAAGCAATAAACCGAGCGATTCTAATGTGTCTTTTTGAGTTTCTGCAGTGTGATGAGCGTGGTCTGAGTGGATGGGAGAAGTGGTGAAGGATTCTGAACAGAGGAAGGCAAGGTGGGCACTCCCGGCCCTCAAGGGCCTGCAGAGACTCGGGGCTCAGGCATAGACTGTGAGTCAGGACTCCGGGCTGGTTAGGTGCAGTTTTTCCCGAGACCCTCAATTCCCAGATTGAGCACCGCTCCTTATGAATCTGTGTTCTTCACTGTTCTTTCCCGAAGCTCCTGTGAGAAGATACCCCTGGACTCTTAATTCCCCTCTCATTTATGAGAGTTGACTCATTGGAAAAGACCCTGATGCTGGGAAAGACTGAAGGCGGAAGGAGAAGGGGACGACAGAGGATGAGATGGTTGGATGGCCATGAGTTTGAGCAAGCTCCGGGAGTTGGTGATGGACAGGGAGACCTGGGGTGCTGCAGTCCATGGAGTCGCAAAGAGTCGGAGACGACTGAGCAACTGAACAACTCTTTGTCTTTAGGTTTCCACTTTCATGACCTGATGTCCTGCCAAAGACACACGGAGGAAAAAAAAAAAAAAGGGAAAATTGAATTGTAAGCCTTTGGAAAAGACCCTGATGCTGGGAAAGATTGAAGGCAGGAAGAGAAGGGGGAGATAGAGGATGAGATGGTTGGATGGCATCCCCAACTCAATGGACATGAGTTTGAGCAAACTCCAGGAGATGGGGAAGGACAGGGAAGCCTGGCGTACTGCAGTCCGTGGGGTGGCAAAGAGTTGGGACGCTGCAGTCCATGGAGTTGGACACGACGTAATGACTGAACGACAAACTCTTCTTTATGCAGAAACCCACGTCTGGGACCCTGGCATCCTTAGTTCATTGTCCTAGAACCTAGTCCATCTTGGTTATTGATTTGTCTCTGATATCTCAAGTTGCCATATAATTTATCTCTCCAAATTGGGACTGTTCTGAGAGAGAAAAGAGCTTCCCTGATAGCTCAGCCAGTAAAGAATCCACCTGCAATGTGGGAGACCCCAGTTCGATTCCTGGGTCAGGAAGATCCCGTGGAGAAGGGATAGGCTACCCACTCCAGGCTTCTTGGGCTGCCCTGGCAGCTCAGCTGGTAACCAGCACTTTTAATCATTACCTTGAGGCAGTACGGATCCACTCGGATCATCTCAAGCAAAAAGACCAGAGGGATTTGTTGCTCTCCTGAAATAAAGGTTGTAAATAGCTCCGGATGTTTTTCCTGAAATTCTCAACTCAAATTTACAGAAGGTCTTTTTTTTTTTTTTTTTAAATCATTTATTTCTTTATTTCGCTGCATTAGGTCTTATTTGCATCACTTGTGATCTTTGTCACGTCGTATGCCATCTTTCATTGTAGCGCCCAGACTCTCTAGCTGCAATACGCGGGATCTCTGGTTGTAGCCCTCGGGCTTAGTAGAGCCCCGACCGGGGATTGAATCTGTGTCCCTTGCCCTGCAAGGCAGATTCTTCACCACCCGACCACCAGCGACGTCCCTAGAAAACTTTCAATGCCAAGTATTTGGATTCTCAGGAAACCAGGAAATTGTTCATACACAGACAGACAGACAGACAGACACACACACAGACACACACACACACCCCCAGTGTGGTTCCCGTGTGTCCTGCTATTCTGCAAATACCTGCAGACCTATGTATTGTGATGAATATACACAGAAATAATTAAAAAGGCTTCCTGAAATTGACGGCCGTGAGCTAGTCTTGCCTTTGGGACTTTTCCCCCTGAACAGTAGGTAATAAAAACGTAGCTTTCTTTTTTTAGTGTAGGTGGTCTTGCAAGGTTTTCGACACTTAAGAAAGATCGTTCTGTTCGTGTTATTGGGGCATCGCTTACCATCGCGAGGAATTGTTTGCAGCAGTTGGAAGTCGCAGTGTGATCTCGCCCATACCGTGGGTTACTAGGCAACCGTTGGAAGCAATGCTGGCCACGTGGTGTATTTAATAGCTCTGAAATGTGTTTACGATAAACAGAGATGTGTTTCTGTGACCTCCCCCTTCAACAAGAGACCTGCAGCCCAGCTGGCACTTTGAGCACTTGTGAGACGTACCCCTGGAGTAAACGAGGCCATGGGGTGGTCTGCAGGCTGCTGCCATATTCAACTTGATTTCCTTACTGAGCTTTGGTGCCGGACGGTTATCTGACACTGAGGGTTATTTTAAGAAGTGGCCCGGTCACCTGCTGGACCACACTTAGGAAGTTCGAGGCGTCCATAGCCTCCCTTCTAGGACCCAGGGGAGAAATTTTGCCTCTGTGTCCAACTCTAGAAGGCTCTGTGTTTTGGATCCTTGTATCTTGTCCATCTTTTGCATACTGTGAATCAAGCATCTATCTAATCATATTTGTTTCTTTGAAGACACATCTAGGAAACTGCGAATCTTCCAGTTGGTGTAAAGTAGTGTCTGATGGCTGACTTAAGCTACTGTGTTAACCTGTCAGCTTTTTCTCATTTTTCGTGACTCTGTCTTTTGTTGGCCCCAATTTTTCCCCAGTTAGAGCTTCCCTGGCGGCTCAATGAGTAAAGAAATCTGCCTGCTTGCAGGGTTTGATCCCTGGGTTGGGAAGATCCCCTGGAGGAGGAAATGGCAACCCGCTCCAGTATTCTTGCCTGAGAAATCCCATGGACAGAGGAGCCTGGCGGGCTACAGTCTATGGGGTCGCAAAGAGTCAGACTTGACTAAGCATACACTCAGTGAATTATTTTACTTTTGCTACTGTGTGCGTGCGTGTGTGTGTGTGTGTGTTTGACCTACCTCAAATGATTTGACCTACCTCCAATCATTTTCTCCCTCTCTTTTCCCAGGTGGGAAATTCTTAGGGATTTTCGTGAATGAGAGAGCACGGTGGCTTCTTGGAAGTTCTGTTGGCTTACAGTGGCTTTTGAATTCTGATGCGCTGGCGGGATCTTATTTTAGTCTGGAAACTTCGTGATAAAGTCCTTCAGGGCAAACTGTGTGTCTGAATTTAGTCTGATGAGGGCATTGTCAAAAGCAGCTGGTGAGCAGACCCTGGTTAAACTTTCTAGGGCCTTGTCAGCCTGAAAATTAAAGTTCTTTAAAAGCAGTGTCTGAAAGGAAGATTTATAACAATTGACAAAGGTCCTGAATCGTTTGCTGGGCGGGGGCAGGGGGGCGGGAAGAAACCCATTAAGAAATGAAGTCTTGGGCTTAAAGGTACATTGAATGAAGCGGAAATTCTTTTTCTGTCTCCGTCAGTGTGGCTGGGCAGTTGCCTCTAAACTCCACTGAAAGCTGGGCTTCAGAGCCTTGAATATGCATCACCGTTTAAGTTGAAAAGCAGGAAATGAAATCAAAGTTATGGAAGTAAAAGAGTTCACACTGATCTCGCCCTAAGCAAGTGTAAACGAGTTGGTGCAGGAGGCATAGTTGTTTCCCACTTCGGAGGAGGAAAGATTTGGAATGACATTCTAGATTAGTTCAGGACCTCAGCGTCTCCCTGTCGATAAGAGCCTCTGATTTCATAGGTTTGATGGGCCAGGAGCTGGTCTGTGTATTTTTACTTCCTGGATCTCTGTTTTTCCCCACCGCCGCGTAACGGGCTTTGTCCCCTTTTTACAGGGAGAGGGGACTACGAGGTTCACAGATTTCTTGTCTGGGGTCAGAAGTATCCTTGGTGAGCAGGCTGTGAGCTGATTCCAGAATGAATGGACGGCATTGATGAAACTGATTTTATCCAATGACTTGTGTGGCGTTCTGGGCTTCCCGGGTGGGCACTTGTGGTAAACAGCATAAGAGATGTGGGTTCCATCCCTGGATTGGGAAGATCCCCTGGAGGAAAGCGTGGGAAGCCACTCCGGTATCCTTGCCTGGAGATTCCCACGGACAGAAGACTCGCGGGCTACAGTCCGTGAGGTTGCACAGAGTCAGACACACACGCCACGTGGCCCGTAGGCATGCGTGCTTGCAGTGAGTTCTCTCAGTTCGTTCCCCTAAGGTCAGTTAGATTCTGTCACTTGGTCATCTGTCCCCCTTTGGACAGGGCTCCCCCAGTGGGCTTATTGGTAAAGAATCAATGGTTGCCGGTGCTGGAGATGTGGGTTCCATCCCCAAGTCAGGAAGATGCGACCCACTCCAGTGTTCTTGCCTGGGAAATTGCCCGGACGGAGGAGCCTGGCGGGCTGCAGTCCGTGGGGTCACCAAAGAGTCAGGCGCAACTTAGAGACTCAATAGCAACAACCCTTTTTGTAGAGATGAGGGGCTGGAGGCATGAGGAATCCTGGCCCAGGGGTGCGTATGACCAGCAAGGGGTGGATTGTCCCAGAGCTTCTGGCCCGAGCATGCACACTCCTGGTCACCAGGTCAAAGGCATCCCAGACAGAAAGATGGGGGATGTCCACGTCACAGCCACAAGAGCTTCTAATGCCAGCTGTCTCTTCTCACTTTCATTATGAGACCTCAGGAGAGTGCCTGGAGGAACTGCCTCCGGTGGCTAAAGCGTGGCTTCAGCGGGGAGCTTGCAGACAGGGTGAGTCGTGGCAGGAGGCTTGAAGACGCTCCTGGGTTGGACTCGGGTTCTCTCAAACGTTCGAGGCTGGGGGATGCGAAACTAGTGAACAGGTGGGGAAGGAGGTGGACTTGGGTTGTGGCCGTGCCAGACAGAGTCTGGGCTGTGTGCGTGAGCCAGGTATGGACAGATAGCAGTTGTGTGAGCGGTCAGCACTTGCTGGTGGTGGGAAACCCTCGGTTTCAGCCCCAATTGTGGCAACCTGGAATGTCTCCAGCCTACGTAACATATTAAAAGGCAGAGACGTCACTTTGCCCGCAAAGGTCTGCCTAGTCAAAGTTATGGTTTTTCCAGTAGTCATGTGAAATTTGGACCATGAAGAAAGCTGAAGTGCCGAAAAATTGATGCTTTGGAGCTGTGGTGTTGGAGAAGACTCTTCAGAGTCCCTTGGACTGCATGGAGATCCAACCAGTCCATCCTAAAGGAGATCAGTCCTGGGTGTTCACTGGAAGGGCTGATGCTAAAGCTGAAACTCCGATACTTTGGCCACCTCATGTGAAGAGTTGACTCATTGGAAAAGACTCTGATGCTGGGAGGTATTGGGGGCAGGAGGAGAAGGGGACGACAGAGGATGAGATGGCTGGATGGCATCACCGACTCGATGGACATGAGTTTGAGTGAACTCCAGGAGTTGGTGATGGACAGGGAGGCCTGGTGTGCTGCAATTCATGGGGTCGCAAAGAGTCGGATACGACTGAGCGACTGAACTAAACTGAGCTGATACATATATCTCTTCCCTCTGGAACCTAGATCCAACCAGTCCATCCTAAAGGAGATCAGTCCTGGGTGTTCACTGGAAGGGCTGATGCTAAAGCTGAAACTCCGATACTTTGGCCACCTCATGTGAAGAGTTGACTCATTGGAAAAGACTCTGATGCTGGGAGGTATTGGGGGCAGGAGGAGAAGGGGACGACAGAGGATGAGATGGCTGGATGGCATCACCGACTCGATGGACATGAGTTTGAGTGAACTCCAGGAGTTGGTGATGGACAGGGAGGCCTGGTGTGCTGCAATTCATGGGGTCGCAAAGAGTCGGATACGACTGAGCGACTGAACTAAACTGAGCTGATACATATATCTCTTCCCTCTGGAACCTGCTTCCACTCTCCCATCCCATCTCTCCAGGTCATCACAGAATCCTGGGCTGGGCTCTGCCGTGTTATACAGCAGTTCCTCATAGTGTATCTATGCTACCGTGTGTAGAATGGATATATATATGCTACTTTGTCCATCCGTTACTTGGGATATCTTTCTGATGTCCTAAATAGGGAGGCGACATTTGCAGAAGAACTTAGATCTGTGAATCGGAAGGGGTGTGTGTGTGCCTGCGTTTTCCGACTCTGTTCTTGAATGAGCTGATTGTTGCCATTGGTGTCCTGGATTCTGATGTGTTTATGTAAGCAGAGTTGAATTGAATCATCTTCCCAAAGGGATCTTTTTAGAGGTGTGTCATTAAACGAAATTGAGGACCATACGGTTGCGCTTTCCAGGTGAGGCGGGGAGGGAGTAGGAAGTGTTTGCAGATGACAGAAACAGCAACGTCAACGCCGGCGCCATATGCTGCTCAGAAACGTGTATGACGATTTCAGCCAGTAGATAACACATCTTGTGCTTGACAATTAGATTGCAGACGACTGCTTAGACACGAAAACTGAAGCAAGAAGCAGTGTGGTAACAAATTCAATGAAGGCTTAAAAATGGTCCACCTCAGGAAAAAAAAATAAAAGTTCTCTTAATGGCTCATTGCAAAATGTGGAGAGAGTGCTTTGGGAGATGAGGAGAAGATTAATTAGGATTGTTTTGTACACGGTGGTACGCTCACAGTGTCATCTGTAAACCAGAAGCTGATGTCTCACCTGAAGGTTATTTTTATCCTTTGGTGTGGTTCTCTGTGTTGAGATCGTAGTGGCTGTTGATGGACAGTTGGCTGAACAAGAAAAAGGTCATGTTATCTTAATGCTTTAATAAATCCTGTTTAAGTGCTGTGATTCATTTTTTCTTGTTACAGAAAATTTCACGCCACCAAATAAAATTGCCTGCCAACAAATTCCGTGCAACTGGTAGATAGCTTATTAAAAGTAGTCATGGGCCTGTTTTTTATTTTTTATTTTTTTCTGTTGATAGTAGCTCTGGGTGGATATATAATTAGAAGACCAGTTGGGTCATGTTCTATTACCTGTCTCATACCATATTTTCAGGTGACAAGTCCTGTCTTAGTCTCTCCGTGTGAAATTTATTTGGCCTCTTGTGGCATGAGTTGGGAAGGCACGTTTCATTTGTCACGTGTGAAGTGTATATGGTTCAGCCTGCTGTCTCGCTGGTGGCCGTTCAGTGGGTCAGTCGTGTCCAGCTCTTTGCGACCCCATGGACTGCAGCACGCCAGGCTTCCCTGTCCTTCACTGTCTCCGGGACTTTGCAGCAAACTCATGTCCGTCGAATCGGTCATGCTATCCAACCATCTCATCCTCTATCGTCCCCTTCTCCTCCTGCCTTCAATCTTTCCCAGCATCAGGGTCTTTTCCAATAAGTCAGCTCTTCGCATCAAGTGGCCAAAGTATTGGAGCTTCGGCTCCAGCGTCAGTCCTTCCAGTGAGGTAAATGATGCTTGTGTCTATATATCAATATATATGTGCTCATACACGTCAGTACAGGCTCGCAGGCATTGATTTTGCCAGTTACAAGCATGAAATCCTTGTTATTAGTGTCGTAATGCATCGAGGAAGAAATCAAGTTTATATAAATGTCTTGGTTAGTGTCCTTATTTGAATAACTCATACTTTTAACACTGAGCTTGTAAAAAAATCTACAAGCCTAATAAAACGTCACTTTGTGGGACGGAGTGCATATTAAATGACTTACCAGATGAGTCGATGGAGAAAATGTGTTTCCCCGTTGATCTTTAAATTTAAAATGGTCGGTGTTTCCTGAATTTTTATTTCCGTATACCTAGAGTGCCAGTGCTTAGCTTTAGCTCAGTTGGTAAAGAGTCTGCCTGCAATGCAGGAGACTTGGGTTCAATCCCTGGGTTGGAAAGATCCCCTGAAAAAGGAAATGACAACCCACTCCAGTATTCTTGCCTGGAGAATCCCATGGACAGAGGAGCCTGGCGGGTACAGCCCATAGGGTTGCAAAGAGTTGGACACGACTGAGCGACTTTGACTTCACTTCGCTAGAATGCTAGTATGGTTGTGTTTCTTCAGAGTGGAAGTAAGAAGAGTGACTTTTTTTTTTTGCATGGCGATCCTGCTCTTCGTTGTAAATGCACAGCTGTGGCGTGCCGGCCGTGTTCGGTTCTGGGCTTTCATAAAGCGGTTCCCAGTGGTTCTGATCAAACAAGACGCTGGGCAGCTTTGTCGCGGGTTGCCTGGTTTGATTTTGCTCTGTTTCCTGTCTCTGTTTACTGATCATAGATGGATACCAGTTTGTGATGTTTGTTGAACGGGTGAGTGAGTGAACGCACAGAGAAGACCTTTGCCAGCTGCTCTGGTTTCTGTCCCTGGGAGCACACATGATGCAGAAGCAGTGTTTTTTTTTTGCTGGAACACGTGTAGAGAACCGTGTTGTATTGCCAAGTATGCTGAGATCAGGGCTCCGTGACAGCCGTCAGGGGTGGCATTCAAAGAAGTTGCCATCTGCAACTTACCTGTTACCTGTCCCTTGAGTTTTATTATTTCTAGCGTTTTGCTTCTACGTGATGCTGTGACTACAATACAGATTTCTCTTTTCTGCGAAATACGGAGGCGACCTGGCCTTTCCTCGTGGCTCAGATGGCAAAGAATCTGCCTGCAATGCGGGAAACCTGGGTTCGATCCCTGGTCCGGGAAGATCTCCTGGAGAAAGGAAAGGCTACCCATTCCAGTCTTCTTGCCTGGAGAATTCCATGGACAGAGGAGCCTGGCTACAGTCCACGGGGTCGCAAAGGGTTGGACATGACTGAGCAACTTTCATTTCCTATCTCCCCCCTCAGGAGAGAGAGGACCCGTGGCTGCCCTGTTCATACACTGGGTATAATAAAGCATCGTCTTACGGGCAGACGGATGCTTCTGCTTGTCTGACATCATGCCAAGAGGTCCTCCATCTCTTCCGACGAAGGAGACCCCTACATCCTGGGACCTCATGCTGGAAATAGTAACCGAGGGGACTTAGAAATCGCTCTCACTTTTAATTCCGTGTTGAATATCATCTTAAACATCATGTAAAACATCTTAAGTTCATGCTAAAGGCGCTGACCTTCCTTGGTTGACTTCTTTTCCTCTTGGGGTCATCTTTAGGTCTGTGCCGTCACACATGGTAGCCCCAGGCCATGTGTGACTCTTTAAACTTAAATTAATGAAAAGCAAATTCCATTTAAAGTCAACGCCTCAGCCCACTTCTCAACTGCTCAATACTTACACATGGCTGAATGAATCCCCATACTTGTGTGCATGTTCTGTTGTGTCTGACTTTTTGTGAGCCTGTAGCCCGCCAGGCTCTTCTGCCCATGGAATTTTCCCAGGCAGGAATATGGGAGTGGGTTGGCATTTCCTTCGTCAGAGGATCTTCCCGAACCAGCGACTGAACCTAGATCTCTGTCATCTCCTGCACTGACAGGCAGGTTCTTTACTACGAACGCCACCCGGGAAGCCCTTACTTCCCAGTGAAATTCACTCAACCGTGTCTGACTCTTTGTGACCCCATGGAATTCTCCAGGCCAGAATACTGGAGTGGGATTCCCTTCTGCAGGGGGTCTTCCCAACCCAGGGATTGAACCCAGGTCCTCCCGCATTGCAGATGGATTCTTTACCAGCTGAGCCACCAGGGAAGCCCAAGAATACTGGAGTGGGTAGCCTATCCTGTCTCCAGGGGAACCTCCCGATCCAGGAATCGAACTGGGGTCTCCTGCATTGCAGGTGGATTCTTTACCAGCTGAGCTAGTGGGGAAGCCCTTTACTTCTCTGATAGGAAGTAAATGAATACCTTACTGGGTAACAAAGTTATAGTGCCGGAAGTTTTGTCAGACAGATGCAAGATGGTTATTCAGATTTTGCCTAATAAGTATAGCCTCAGGGAAAGAGAGGGGAAGTGGGCAGACGGAAGGAGGGGAATCTCCAATCTGAAGAAGACAGAAATTTCAAACTAAATGACTAAAACAGAGAATAGAAATTAAGCATATCAAAAATTACTACTTGAAATCTCATCAGCATTTCACTGTAGGAAATCAGGGACAAAGGCAGCGTCTAAGTACTGTTTTTTTGTTTTTTTTTTTTTGGATGGAAAAGAGTCATACGAAGGACCTGGAATCCGAATGACATATTTCTTAAGTCGGAAAACAGACTGAGCTTAGAATTCTATGAAAATTTATTTTCACTCAGATTTTTGCTTTCATTCCCTCACGGGTTATTAATTCAGAGTCGCATAAAGAGATTTGTCCATACTCAGGATTCTCAGCAGGCTTCTAGGTTTCATACATCACTTTTCTCAGGAAGCTGCTGCAGAATGGGTTCCATCGACAGGAGACAGGAAACCAAGAAAGGGGGGAGACTTGGGGTCCCTGAAACAGAAAGAGGCGGAAGGAATGGTCACGATGTCACGATGCTGGTGGTGTGATCTTGGGGCATCTGGTCTCAGCAGATCTCACTCTGACAAGTAGAGACTGGAGCAGAGTCCAGAAATTTCAGGAGGAAGATTTGGTGTGGGTAGATATATGTTTGGGGGGTCAGGAGAGCAGTGGTTGGGATAAACATAGAACTGCCAGGTTATCTGAGTGAAAAATTGGAAGATGGTGGAGGGTTGTTGGAGGAATTATCAAAGAAAAACAGAGACAGCCAAATCATCCCTGGAAAAGTAAAGTTAGGCCTAAGAAAGGTATCATCCCCCTACCACTTGCTTGCCTGAAACTGCCTGTTCCACTGTCAAAATAGCATGTGTAGAGTTTATATGTAACCAAAACCTGTTACACTGTTGGGAAAATGTGGGAGAGTAAGTGAGGATGGCTGGTGGGAATTTCAGTTCAGTTCAGTTCAGTTGCTCAGTCCTGTCTGACTCTCTGCGACCCCATGGACTGCAGCACGCCAGGCCTCCCTGTCCATCACCAACTCCCGGAGCTTGCTCAAACTCATGTCCATCGAGTCGGTGATGCCATCCAACCATTTCATCCTCTGTCTTCCCCTTCTCCTCCTGCCTTCAATCATTCCGAGCATCAGGGTCTCTTCAAATGAGTCAGTTCTTTTGCATCAGTTGGCCAAAGGATTGGAGTTTCAGCTTCAAAGTGAGTGAATGATCAGTCCTTCCAATGAATATTCAGGACTGAGTTCCTTTAGGATGGACTGGTTGGATCTCCTTGCAGTCCAAGGGACTCTCAAGAGTCTTCTCCAGCACCACAGTTCAAAAGTATCCATTCTTCTGTGCTCAGCTTTCTTCATAGTCCAACTCTCACATCCATGCATGACTACTGGAAAAACCATAGTCTTGGCTAGACGGACCTTTGTTGGCAAAGTAGTGTCTCTGTTTTTTAATACGCTGTCTAGGTTGGACATAACTTTTCTTGCAAGGAGTAAGCGGAATTTACAAAAACAAAATCTTCATCCGTATGTGAGAAAACCAAGTAAGTGATCTCTAAAGTTGATGAGGTATATCGCACAGCAGCTTACTTAGAATCATGTGAGCCCATGACAAGGAATATTGCCAATTGTAGAAACGATTCTGTGATTCGAATGTGGTTGCTTTGGAGAGCAGAATTGGGGATAGATGATGCTGGAAAGTTTGCAGCTGAGATGAGAAGTCTCGCTTCAGCCGTAGTGTATGTATTCTGTTACTTTGAAAAGAATAAGCGTGATACACAGTATATACCTTCTGCAGAATTATAGAGATGTTAGTATGGGGACTTCCTCAGTGGTCCAGTGGCTAAGACTCCCCCTGCCCAGTGCAAGGAGCCCTGGGTTAAATCTCCCTTCAGGAAGTATATCCCACATGCCCTAACTAAAGAGCCTGCATGTTACAACTAAGATCGGGCACCACTAAATAAGTTTTGATTTTTTTTTTTTTTTAGTATGGTTCAAATGAGGATTTCTCAGCCGTGGCGATATTGACATTTAAGCCAGATATTACTAGCTGTTTATGAAGAGAGCTGTTCTATGCACTCTAGGAGCTTCAGCAGCATCTCTGGCCTCCCTCGATGCCAGTAATGTTCTTCCCGGAATCCTGAGGACTGAAAATGTTTCCAGACATGGCCTGGTGTCCAGTGACGGTGGCTGGGGGTGGGGGGGCGCTGTCTCTTATACACATCTTGTTGGAGAAGACTCTTCAGAGTCCCTTGGACTGCATGGAGATCCAACCAGTCCATCCTCTGTCGTCCCCTTCTCCTCCTGCCCCCAAATCAGCCCTGGGATTTCTTTGGAAGGAATGATGCTAAAGCTGAAACTCCAGTACTTTGGCCACCTCATGCGAAGAGTTGACTCATTGGAAAAGACTCTGATGCTGGGAGGGATTGGGGGCAGGAGGAGAAGGGGATGACCGAGGATGAGATGGCTGGATGGCATCACGGACTCGATGGATGTGAGTCTGAGTGAACTCCGAGAGATGGTGATGAACAGGGAGGCCTGGCGTGCTGTGATTCATGGGGTCGCAAAGAGTCAGACACGAGTGAGCGACTGAACTGAACTGAACTGAACACATATTTATGGAATTTAGTAAGAGGTAATGATAACTGAACTGAACTGAACTGGTGGCTCAAATGGTAAAGAAAGTGTCTGCCTGCAATGTGGGGGACCCAGGTTCGATCCCTGGCTCAGGAAGATCCCCTGGGGAAGGAAATGGCAACCCACTCCAATACTCTTGCCTGGAAAATTCCATGGATGGAGGAGCCTGGTAGGAATCTAGAAAAGTGGTACTGATGAACCTATTTCCAAGGCAGGAATAGAGACAGGCTTGTGAACACAGCGGGTGAAGGAGAGGGTGGAGTCGTTTGAGACTGTGGCACTGATATATACACAATACCACCACGTGTCACCCGGGTAGCTCAGCTAGTAAGGAATCTGCCTGCCATGCGGGAGAGCCCAGTTCTATTTCTGGATCAAGCAGATCCCCTGGAGAAGGGAAAGTCTACCCACTCCAGTATTCTGGCCTGGAGAATTCCACTGGACTGTACAAGTCGGTGGGTCGGCAAAGAGTCAGACACGGCTGAGCGACTTTCAGTTTCACTTTCATGGGTAACATAACTAGCTCCTGGGAAGCTGCCTGTATAGGACAGGAAGCCCAGCTCTCTGTTCTGTGATGACCTAGAGGGTTGGGGTGGGGTAAGGGGATGAGAAGGAAGTTCAAGAGGGAAGGGACATACTTGTACATAGGGTTGAATCACATTGTTGTACGGCAGAAAGTAACACAGCGTTGTAAAGCAATTATCCTCCAATTAAAAGAAAATGAAAAAAAATCTAATATGGACTGAATCATCTGAATATATAAAAAGCACTGGGCGGTATTGATAGTGTAGGAAGCAACAGCCTCATCATACAGAACCTGAACTCTGCAACTATGTAGCAAATGAAGTGGTTGGAAATCTCTGGCATTGAGACCCCTCCGGCAGGAATGTATCTTAGCTGCTGGGGCTCGCCGGGTTAATTCCTTAATTCCGGGCCCTCTTAAAAAAAAAAAAAAAAAAGAAGAGGACTCGGGAGGAAACTGCAGCTTCTGTGTCATGCTCCGTGGTTTCGGGAAACATATTTTAGATTTTTCGCATTTTTTTTTTTTCCCCATGATTGTACAACGTGAGTTTCTCCAGGGTGAACATGTTAATCATTATGGCAACTTCAGAGGAGCAGAAAAAAATTGCCTTGGATGCATTTCTGTGCTCAGGTGGCTGTGGAACACAGATGAATTCCTCTTCACACCCTTCTGTCGCCCACCCCTCTTCCCCAAGTCCTCCCAAAGCAATCCCTTTGCAAATCCTCAGTTCCCTGCAAGGTGTTTTCCCTTAGAATTTACCAAGGAAGGCAACAGGAACATGGTTCCTCCGATTTTCCCTTTTGATGTGGGTGAAACCTCATAAATAATTTAATACCCTCATTTCACAGCTGAGGAGTCTCTGGTCCGGAGAGAGTTTCTTATAATTAATTAGGAGCAAAGTGAGGCTTGTAAGTCTTCTCTCTCTCTCTTTTTTTAACTTTTTCTTTTTTTTAACTGAATATATGTGCATAGTAGTTTGGTGGAAGGAAGACAGAATGGAGCAGTGGAGTGGATCGTGCATGGGGCACTGTTTGTCAGCCCTTTATTGATAGAGTTGTCCCTTGGACTGCAAGGAGATCCAACCAGTCCACCCTAAAGGAGATCAGTCCTGGGTGTTCGTTGGAAGGACTGATGTTGAAGTTGAAACTCCAGTATTTTGGCCCCCTGTTGCGAAGAGCTGACTCATTTGAAAAGACCCTGATGTTGGGAAAGGTTGAGGGCAGGAGGAGAAGGGGGCGACAGAGGATGAGATGGTTGGATGGCATCACCGACTCAATGGACTGGTTGGATGGCATCACCGACTCAATGGACATGAGTTTGAGTAAACTCCGGGAGTTGGTGATGGACAGGGAGGCCTGGCGTGCTGCGGTTCATGGGGTCGGAAAGAATCGGACACGATTGAGTGATTCAGCTGAAACTGATAGAGTTAAAGGGTTCTGAGCACTGTCTGCCAAGAGGGTGGGCCCTTCCTTGTAAGCTTAGACAACACGTGGTGGGGGGTGGGTGGGTAAAAAAGAGCAAGACTGGAAGTTCATGAGGTGCCCTTTAACCCCAATTCCTGGTGGTCCAGATGTGTTCCTTCGAGGGGTAGGGGGATTCGGGATGGTTTGAGAGCAAGTCCAAACAGCTTGGCTCTGCTCCTCTGCGGAAGCTCCAATACTTTGGCCACCCGGTGCGAAGAACTGACTCATCGGAAAAGCCCCTGATGCTGGGAAAGATGGAAGGCGGGAGGAGAAGGGGACAACAGAGGATGAGATGCTTGGACGGCCTCACCAGCTCAGTGGACAGGAGCTTCAGCAAGCTCCCGGAGTTGGTGATGGACAGGGAAGCCTGGCATGTTGCAGTCCATGGGGTCTGCAAAGAGTCGGACACGACTGAGCGACTGAACTGAACTGGTCCCCTGGTCTCCTGGCTCTGATCGTTGGGCGGCCCTGGAGCCAGCCTGCACCACCACTAACAGCTGTTCTTAGGCTGGGTGGCCCCAGGACTGAGGTTGGTCTACGCTGACTGTGCAGTGGGGGAGAGGGGTCTCTTTCCTGTGCTGTGTGGGGCTCCCCTTTGTCCCCCACCAACCAGCCCTCCCGTACTACGCTCTCAGCATCCTCTTTTCCGAGCATCCACCCTCTGACATTTTGGGAAACTTGCATGCCCTCTGCTTGCGCCCACCCGTTGACCTCCAGTACCCACTCACGTGTGGCAGCCGCTTTCCCTTCCCCTTCACCTGACTTCTTGCGGCAAGGGATGCCGCCGCCTCCGTGAAGTCTTCCTGGGTTTCTTCCGTGCAGGGAGCAGATACCGAGAAGATGGCGTGTGTTCGTCCTTGTCATCCCATCAGCCACGGGCCCCCCTCCAGGCCTCCGTCTCGGCGGTGGTTACTTGCTAGTTTTCCCCCGGTAATCTGAGTGGCGGCTGTCACTAGGAGCCAGGAACACAGCACTCTCTGGGGTTTTCATCCCACATGGCTGTGCTCTTGTTTTCGTGTCTCACTGGCCAGATCCTCCTCCTCTGGGTTCAGTGATGGCCTTCACATTTGTAGAAATACCGTCGAATCTATTCTTTATCAGATTCTTTCTCACGATAGGTAATGAGAAAGATATTGTAATTCCCCGTGCTATGCAATTTAGTTTTGTATCCATTTTATATATTTTCATAGTACTGTGTATATCTTCATCCCAAATTCCTCATTTATCCCAGCCCTTCTTCCCCCTTTAGTAAGCATCAGTTTGTCTTCTGTGTCTGTGAGTCTGTTTCTCTTTTGTAAAAACGTTCATTTGTATCATTTGTCTTTTTTTTTATTGTTTATTAATTTTCTGTGCTGCACAGCTTGTGAGATCTTAGTTTCCCCTGTGACCACGGATTGATTTGGGGTCCTGGGGAGCAAGAGGTCAGATCACCAACCACTAGACGGCCAGGGTATTACATTTTTTTTTAGACTCCACGTATAAGTGATGTCATATGATATCACTTAACTTCAGTCGTGTCTGACTCTCTGCGGCCCCATGGACTGTAGCCTACCAGGCTCCTCTGTCCATGGGATTCTCCAGGCAGGAATACTGGCATGGGTGGCCATGCCCTCCTCCAAGGGGATCTTCCCAACCCAGGGACGCAGCCCAGGTCTCTTGCGTCTCCTGCAGGCGGATTCTTGATCACTGGCGCCACTTGGGAAGCCTTAGTGTGAGAAGCTTGAGATAACCTCAGCAGGGTGACCGTGCTGTCCAGGGGATGCTGGGCCACGAGGGTCAGTTGGGTTGTCACAGCCTGGGTGGCTGGCAGGATTCCTCTGGCATGGAGTGGATAGAGTCCTCTCACACGGAGCGCAGCCCCCCATCCCCACCCCAGAAAATGCTTGCGTGCCTCCTGAGTTGCTTCGGTTGTGTCCGACTCTTGGCGACCGCATGGACTGTAGCCCGCTGGGCTCCTCTGTCCATGGGATTTCTCCAGGCAAGAAGACTGGACTGGGTTGCCATGCCCTCCACCTGGGCATGTTCCCGACCCAGGGATTGATCCCGCATCTCTTAACGTCCCGTGCATTGGCAGGTGGCTTTACCACGAGCTCCATCTGGGAAGCCCACCGCGCAGAGTGATCTGGTCCCAATGCCAGTGCTGCTGAGGAGGAGCAATCCCACCCCAGGTGCGTCCCAGCCAGGCCCACAGCTCCAGGGGTCACGGTTGAAATGAAGTGACGCGAAGTCACTCACTCGTGTCTGGCTCTTTGCAATCCCGTGACCCACCAGGCTCCTCCGTCCCTGGGGTTTTGCTGGCAAGGATACTGGAGTGGGTTGCCATTTCTCTCTCCCGGAGATCTTCCCGACCCAGGGATTGAACCCGGGTCTCGCGCATTGTAGGCAGACGCTTTACCGTCTGAGCCACCTGGGAACTCCACTGGTTACACTGACCTAACTCTGGGAATGTGACCTCTGCCACCGGCTCAGATGTGTGCGATCACCTAGTTCAGAATCCGCTCAGAGAGTGGGAGAGCCAACAGGGGTTTCAGAAGTTCACACCTTCAAAAGCTTTTGCTCTCTCCTCCACTCCGACTTCCCAAACATCCCACCTTTTGCGCGAGCTCTGAACCTGGAAGGCATCCTTACTGCTTCTGCCCCCGACCTCAGCACAGATGCGCTGACCCGTGCATCCCCTGGGTCTCATCTCCAGGACACCGCACACTCCCGGCATCTTCTCTCCACCTCCCCGCTGGCCCTTTGCAAGCTCACCGGTGTTCCTCTGCTGGGCGAGAGCTTCTCCAAGCCTTTTTGTCCTGAGAATGATGGGAGCCCTGAAGGGTTTTCTTTTAAGTGGGAGGATGGTCAGATTTTCTTCTCTCGTTCAGCCTGGTGCCGGGTGAAGAGAGATCGAGGAGGGGGAGTCAGACCCCTTTCTGAGGCTGGCAGAGTCCTCCGTGGCCCAGGATCCACTGTCGCTCGCTTCTGCAGCCCCGTCACCTGGCCCTTCCCCCGTGTCCCCGTCACCCAGGTCCCTGTCGCCACTGGACGTTTGAGCTTGTGGGCGGCCTTCCTGCGCATTCAAGGGCACCTCCTCACAGTGCCCCGTCTCGGCCCCCAGTGTGATTGAGAGTTTTGAACAGGTTTCGTGTGAACAGGCTCCCTGTATGCACAGAGATAAAAGACTGAATTTCACTGACGGTGGTTGTCCACCATCTGATACTGTTAGCGTTTGAGCTTCCTTAAGACCCCCCTGCTTCAGAAATCTGCATAAGTCTTTGAATAGTGGAGAATGTAGTTGAGATATTTTTGTTGACTTTGTTTTTGAATGGCCACAAGGGAGATCTGGCAATTTTTATTGAATTCACCAGGATCTATTTTCCAGATTCTATTGTAATATTTACTGCATTAAAAAAATACATTAAAAAATACTGGGTGTGATAAAATGCAATTTGTTGATGCTTAGTTACTAACTTGTGTCCAACTCTTTTGAAACCCCAGGGGCTGTAACCCACCAGGCTCTTCTGTCCGTGGGGTATCCCAAGCAAGAATACTGGAGTGGGTTTCGTTGACTTCTTTTTTTTCGCCTGATTTTGGATGTGTTTTTGTTGACAGGTAACCGAAGACAGAAAACAAGCCTAAAAATAAACCCCAGAAGGAAGACGAGATTTGCCTACATTTGTCTCTGAGTAAGTAAAGTTGTAAAATGGATTTCTTTCTTCTTCTATAATGAAGTATCCTGTCAACTGGTCCATGTCTTTTTAAAACATTTACTATTACTTATTGGCTGTATGTACCAGAAACAGTAATTTCTCAAGGTGTCTTGTAATAGTTGATTTGGTAACCAGAACATGCTGTGTATCTGTCTGTGTTGGCACTTCGTAATAGACTCCTGTTTCTCAGCACGTTTGGAAAGTCAGAAAGTTTAGGAAGGAGAGATGGAGATGGTTCTCTTTCATGGTCTCATTCTCGTGAACGTTTCAGGCACTTATTTTCCCTTGGATGGCTGATTTATGAGAAACAGAGGTGGTTGTGGTTTTTTATTTTTTTTTTTGATGCCTGTCTTGTATGTGTTTGAAAATGACAGACCTCCACAGCCTAGTTTGTGGTCCAGACAGAACTTAGCATAAACATCTTGTTGGACAGCATGGTGAGGCCACGTGGCCTGTGCTGGGGGCCCCTGGGGAGGCGTTTTCCTTCCGTCTGAGCCCCACGTGGACTGTCATGAAAGCACAGAGAACCCAGGCAGGGTTCCTGGGACGGGGACCTCTGGGGTCTGGAGCCATCATCTAGGCTTCTTTCTGTATTTCACCCAGCTTGTAGCAAGACCTGGGTCTCCCCCAGATCAAGAACTTCTTTTTCAAGACCCCCCTTTTGTGAAAGCCTTCTGTTTCTGGGGTTGCCCATTCTCTCAATCTCTTAATTTCTGGAGCATCGTGGAGTGTGCAGAGATTAAGTGAGATGCGTCTCGTGTTTTTGGGGAAGGCGTTAGAGGTCCCAGAAAGCCGTGGCCTGGATGGGTGTCCCATGGGCGGTGCAGACGTCTCCTGCTGTGGGAATTCCCAGGAAGGATCTAGTAACCTGCCTTGCAGCCACTGAGGAAGGCTGGACCTTCGTCTTGAAGGGGAGACTTGGGCTGACTTTGGTGGCACTTGGGATCTCAATGCATAGTGAAGATATGGGTGGGCAAAGGCGAGGAATGAGCAATAAGAGAGATGATTATTTTTTTAAAGGGAAAAGTTGATAAGCCAGCCTGGTAGAATGCAGGGGAGTGATGGGGGTTATTGTTTAGTCGCTCAGTCGTATCCGACCCTTTGTAGTCCCGTGGGCTGCAGCACGCCAGGCTTCCCTAAGGAAAAGGCAAGGACCCTGATGTTAACCCTGCCTGCACAGAGCCCAAAGGAGTCTGATTCTGATTCTCTTAGCATCAAAGCTGCTATCTCTGTAGACACGCCTGGGGTCACATACCCATCAGCAACAGATGGGCGTGTGTAATTTGAAACAGTATCATAGGTGACCTTTTCAACCAACCACCCCCGGCCCCCTGGGGTGAAGAAATAACAGTAAATCATGGCACCCCACTCCAGTACTCTTGCCTGGAAAATCCCACGGACCGAGGAGCCTGGAAGGCTGCAGTCCATGGGGTCACTGAGGGTGAGACATGACTGAGCGACTTTACTTACACTTTTCACTTTCATGCGTTGCAGAAGGAAATGGCAACCCACTCCAGTGTTCTTGCCTGGAGAATCCCAGGGATGGGGGAGCCTGGTGGGCTGCCGTCTGTGGGGTCACACAGAGTCAGACACAACTGATGTGACTCAGTACATAACAACTTGTCTGCCAGACGTGGTGGTATTGTGTTAACAACTTGATCGCATTGTTATTTACATAGTGGACAATTCACCCATCCAGAGTGTATGCTTCGGTGGTTTTTACAATATTCATAGAGCTCCGCAACCATCGCCACAGCTGATTCTAAACTATTGCCTCACTCCCCAAAGAACCCCATGGACCCATGAGAACTCACTCCTTGTTCAAGCCTCCCGCAGTCCCCAGTCCCTACCCATCGACCGTCAGCATCTCTGGATTTGCTCATTCTGGATGTTTCGTGTGAATGCAATCACACAGTGTGTGTGCGCTTCATGGATGGCTGATTTTTCGCTCGGTGGAACGTTTTCAAGGTTCAGCCGTCTTGTTGCATGCGTTTTGATTACCAGACCCCTTTCCATTGGATGAATAGCCCACGTTTGGTGTATCTGTTCATCAGTGAGATGCTGTTACTTTTGACGGTTTCTATTTTGAAATAACATCAGACTCACAAGAGGTGGCAAACATAGCTTGTGCGTGCGTGCTCAAGTGCTTCAGTTATATCCCACTTGTTGCGACTCCGTGAAATGTATAGCCCGCCAGGCTCCTCTGTCCATGGGATTCTCACTGGAGGGAATTGCCCCACGCCCTCCTCCAGGGGATCTTCCTGACCCAGGGACTGAAACCACAATCTGTTACATCTCCTGCACTAGCCATTTGGGAAGCAAAAACAAGAGCAAATTCAGGTCTAGGGTACCCTCCCCCGCCTTCCCTGGTCTTTCGTGAAGATACTATGTTATCAAAAGTAGGAAACTGACATGCACAGTTTTGCGCTGATGCAGCCCTGGTCTGCATTTTAGCAGTTTTGGTGTATGTTCGTGCATGCATGTGGACAGTGTATGAGCTATAATCATATGTGGAGTTCTAAGTAACCCCCACCATAATCCAACACAGAAACCGTTCCACTGATACAGGAAAATCCCTGCATGTCCCCACTGCATGATGACCCTCTGTGGCTCCTGGCAGCCACTGACTTCTCCAGCTCTGTAATTTTGTCCTTTCAAGAATGATCTTTCTGCTATTAGGGTGGTAACATCTACATGTCTGAGGTTGTTGATATTTCTCCCTGCAATCTTGATTTCCAGCTTGTGGATATTTCTGCCTGCACTCTTGATTCCAGCTTGTGCTTCATCCAGCGTGGCATTTCATGTGATGATGTTTTCCAGTTGGTTGGTCATGTCCAACTCTTTGAGACCCATCCCATGGACTCCAGGCTTCCCTGTCCTTCACCATCTCCCAGAGCTTGCTCAAACTCATGTCCATCAAGTCAGTGATGCCATCCAACCATCTCGTCTTCTGTCGTCCCCTTCTCCTCTTGCTTTCAATCTTTCCCAGCATCAGGGTCTTTTCTAAGGAGTCAGTTCTTCGCATCAGGTGGCCAAAGTGTTGGAGCTTCATCTTAAGCATTAGTCTTTCCGATGGATATTCAGGACTGATTCCCTTGAGGATGAAGTGGTTGCATCTCCTTGCAGTCCAAGGGACTCTCAAGAGCCTTCTCCAACACCACAGTTCGAAAGCATTAGTTCTTCAGCGCTCAACTTTCTTTGTAGTTCAATTTTCACATCCATACACAACTACTGGAAAAACCATAGCCTTGACTAGACGGACCTTTGTTGGCAAAGTAACGTCTCTGCTTTTTAATATGCTGTCTAGGTTGGTTACAGCTTTGCCAGTACTCTGCATAGAAGTTAAATAAGCAGGATGACAATAAACAGCCTTGATGTACTCCTTTCCCAGTTTGGAACTGGTCTGTTGGGGTGAGGTGTGACCTAGTATAAGGGGATGGGTGGCCCGTTCTCACCAACTCTTTTCTGTTCATAAAGTCCTAAAAGGGCTCAAAGGACTGCATTTAGAATTAGCCGTGGTGCTGAGACACGTGATTACCTGGAGCCTGGAGACATTCCCGGTTGAATTGTTGATGGTTAGAACCAGACACTGTAGCGGGGGCAAAACAGCGTGCTCTGTGAATCTCATCTGGACCGTCCGCTGTGTTACAGACCGACCCGGTTGCAGGGGTTTTTCATACTAAGGTATTGCACGGGTTGGGACATGGGTATTGTTCGGCAGGCTTGGGGTGCCACGGGCTAGACGTAGGGTGTTGCTCCTTTGTCTTATCAGAAGCCGTAAAGCATCCAGGTGTCCTGGCAACCATAACTAGTTGATTTGAAGACGTGAATTCCGCATGGATAACGGTGTTGTGCAGTTTCATTTTCTGAGGTCTCCCACTGATGAAAAGTGTGTGATGAGGTGCTGTTTGACAGCGTGATTCAGCCCTTGCTGCCAATCTTTGCTTGAGCTTTATTCAGTGTTCTTTTCATCCAAACAACCTTTGCTTTCTTGAATTCCCCAGAAGACAGAGCTAGAACCCCACAGACATGCCCTCCCTCCAGGTTTTCAGGAAAAAACCCAGTTTCTCTTGAGAAACCACTTCTTTCCTCTCGAACCCACAAAAGCTGGTGCTGTTGGCAGGGGCATGCCCTCAACTGATGGATCGGGACTCTAGTGAGTCTCTTCTTCATGGAACTTGATGCAAAAAGACATTGCTGCTGCTGCAGCTGCTGCTGCTAAGTCGCTTCAGTCGTGTCCGACTCTGTGCGACCCCATAGACGGAAGCCCACCAGGCTCCCCCATCCCTGGGATTCTCCAGGCAAGAACACTGGAATGGGTTGCCATTTCCTTCTCCAATAAAAAGACATTGGACTGTGCTAATTCAGTCGTGTCCAGCTCTGTGCAACCCCGTGGACCGTAGCCCGCCTCTGTCCATGGGGATTCTTCAGGCAAGCATACTGCTGCTGCTAAGTCACTTCAGTCGTGTCAGACTCTGTGTGACCCCGTAGACGGCAGCCCACCAGGCTCCTCCGTCCCTGGGATTCTCCAGGCAAGCATACTGGAGCGAATTTATTGCCATTCCCTTCTCCAGGGGATCTTCCCAACCCAGGGATCGAACCCCTGTTTCTTATGTCTCCTGCATTGGCAGGCTGGTTCTTTACCGCTTAGCACCACCTGGGAAAGGTATAAATGGACATTGAGTTCCGATTAATTAAAATTCAAGAATAAGCTCTTGAAATTGGCTGTAGCTGCTGGTTGTAAAATGGCCTGAAGGTGATGGCAGGTTTCTTTCATTTCTGACATCTGTTACTACTTCTGAGTCTTAAACCAAATCAGTTCAGTTCAGTTCATTTCAGTCGCTCAGTTGTGTCCGACTCTTTGCGATCCCATGAATCGCAGCACACCAGGCCTCCTTGTCCATCACCAATGCCTGGAGTTCACTCAGACTCACGTCCATCGAGTCAGTGATGCCATCCAGCCATCTCATCCTCTGTCGGCCCCTTCTCCTCCTGCCCCCAATCCCTCCCAGCATCAGAGTCTTTTCCAATGAGTCAACTCTTCGCATGAGGTGGCCGAATTACTGGAGTTTCAGCTTTAGCATCATTCCTTCCAAAGAAATCCCAGGGCTGATCTCCTTCAGAATGGACTGGTTGGATCTCCTTGCAGTCCAAGGGACTCTCAAGAGTCTTCTCCAACACCACAGTATGGGTTGTCATATATGATTGATTTGATGGGAAGGAGTGATCCTGCCATCTGAGGATGCTGGCAAACACCCCACCATGGACAGAACAGCCTCTCCCACCTTCTCACACACCAAAGAATTATCTGACCCCAAATGGGCTTCCCTGATAGCTCAGTTGGTAAAGAATCTGCCTGCAATGCAGGAGGCCCCGGTTCGATTCCTGGATCAGGAAGTTCCCCCGGAGAAGGGAGAGACTACCCACTCCAATATTCTTGGGTTTCCCTGGTGGCTCAGCTGCTAAAGAATCTCCTGCAATGCTGGAGACCTGCGTTCGGTCTCCGGGTTGGAAAGATCCCCTGGAGAAGGGAAAGGCTACCCACTGCAGGATTCTGGCTTGGAGAATCCCACGGACTGTACAGTCCATGGTGTTGCAAAGAGTCAGACACAACTGAGCGGCTTTCACTTCCACTTTCAAATGTTGGTAGTATGAACTTGGCTGGTTTAGGATTTGCCCCCAAACTTGACATGTATTGAATATTGCCCTTCATCTTGTTTCACAGTAGGTTAGCAACTCTCGGCATTGGCTGTGAAACTCTGTGGTAAGGAGTAATACACTTTGAATTCTGCAATGATGGGGTTTTCCAGGTGGCTCAATGATAAAGAATCTGCCTGCCAAGCAGGAGACGTGGGATTGATCCCTGAGTTAGGAAGATCCCCTGGAGAAGAGCATGGCAACCCACTCCAGTATTCTCGCCTGGAGAATCTCAGGGACAAGAGAGGAGCCTGGTGGAATATGGTCCTTGGGGGTCACAGAGTTGGACTCAACTGAGCTCGCATGCACGCATACGCGCATGATGACTCCAATACTCAACATGACTATACTTTTAGAAATGAATATACTTGGGTTTCTGTTCCTAAATTTTGTTTCTCGTCACAGGAAGAACTACATTTTTGACAATGTGATCATATGGATAAATTCATAAGCCTCAGTTGGATTCATTGTGATTTATAGTCTATTAAAAAGTTTGCATAATCTTAATGGTCAGTAGTAATTCTAAATCTCATTACTTTGAATACTTGTGAGGAGTTCCCCGGTGGTTCAGGTGGTTCGGACTTGGTCCTGTCACTTCTAAGGACTCAGGTTTGACCCCTGCTTGGGAAATAGATTCCACAACATGTCCTGTGAGGCCACCAGGGGAAAAAAAAAATTGCGGAATCATGCACGTTCGTACTTTTATGAGACTCCCCTGTGCACAATTAGCAAATTTTTAACGGAATCCTAAGATGAAGTTACAGTCCAGAAAGCTATGTCTGAAGGGTCATGCCTTCACTTAATGCCTATTTAAGTCGGGTTTACAAAGCATTATGTTTTACATGATAAAATATTTGTAACATATAATATACCATGCTAACCATTTTTTCCCAGTGGTTACAGTTTGATGGTTTAACCATTTTTAGATGCATAGTTCACTACGATCGGGCTTCCCTTGTGGCTCAGATGGTAGAGAATCCACCTGCAGTGAGGGAGACCTGGGTTGGATCCCTGGGTTGGGAAGATCCCCTGGAGAAGGGAAAGGCTACGCACTCCAGTGTTCTGACCTGGAGAATCCCATGGACTATATAGTCCATGGGGTCACAAAGAGTCAGGCACAACTGAGCGACTTTCTCTGTCATTAAGTACGTTCACCTTGTTACACAGCCATCACCACCATCCACGTGTAGAACTTTTTCCGTCTTTCCAAGCTACCATTACGTACGCATTTCAACAACTCTCTGTTCCCCTCCCCCAGCCCCTGGCACCCACGGTTCTGCTTTATATTATTATCCTTGCAGTTGAGACTTCTGAGCACCGCACATAAATGGAATCACATGAGATTCGACCTTTTGAGGCTATTTTAGTTGATCCAGTGAAATGTCTTTGCAGTTCAATGATGGGGTGAATTGTGTTTTCCCTTCTTGTGGCTAACTAATGTTCCAATGTGTGTGTGTGTATAATGGTTTGTTTACCCCATGGATGGATAGATGAGTGATCTGTGAAGAAATCTTTTAAAGCTGGGTCCCATGACTTCCTTGCTGGCCCTGTGGCTAAGACTCCACGCTCCCAAGGCCGGGGTACGATCCCCAATCGGGGAACTATATCGCATGCTGCAACGAAGGTCAACACAGGCCACGAAATAATACATCAGTTTTGACAAAAGAAATAAAGTGTGTGTGGGGGGAGTCCTTTTATATCTGGCCTGTGGCCACTCTTTAGACCTAGAAAGCGATTCCAGGAGGCGTGTGGAGTCCATGGTATGGTACTCAAATGGAAAAACTCCAGAATCTTCTTTTATACTCTTCCTCAAGTGCCTTAACGCAGTCTTCCACTGATTTAGGAACTGTCTTCTGAATTGAGCTTCTATTTGTTCTGCCTCGTTCCAATCGGCCTCCATGGGAGAGAGCTGTAGAAGAAATCTTTGGATGCATAGCAGGCATGTTCAGAACCAGGCCCTGTGCCAGCCGACGTCTCTCAAGCTGTTTTCCAGTGAGATGGCCTTCTCCTGAGCTGTCTTTAATAATATACATAATTTTACTTACTCATTTATTGTTTAACCCTGCTGGGTCCTCCACTGGGCTTCCCTAGTGGCTCAGCTGGTAAAGAATCCTCCTGTACACTGTTTACAATCGCCAGGACATGGAAGCAACCTAGGTGTCCATCGGCAGACGAATGGATAAGAAAGCCGTGGTACATATACACAAGGGAATATTACTCAGCCATTAAAAAGAATGCATTTGAGTCAGTTCTAAGGAGGTGGATGAAACTGGAGCCTATTACACAGAGCGAAGTAAGTCAGAAAGAAAAACACCAGTACAGTATACTAACACATATATATGGAAATTAGAAAGACGGTAACGATGACCCTATATGCGAGACAGCAAAAGAGACACAGATGTACAGAACAGACTGTTGGAGTCTGTGGGAGAAAGCGAGGGTGGGAGGATCTGAGAGAATAGCATGGTAACATGTATATTAATTATCATATGTGAAACAGATCGCTAGTCCAGGTTCGTTGCAGGAGACAGGGCGCTCAGGGCTGGTGCAAGTGGGATCACCCTGAGGGATGGGATGGGGAAGGGGGTGCGGGGAGGGTCAGGATGGGGAACACGTGTACACCCGTGGCTGATTCATGTCAATGTATGGCAAAAACCCACCACAGTATTGTAAAGTAAGTAGCCTCCAATTAAAGTAAAGAAAAAGACAAAAATGGGATAATACCAAAAAACAAAAAGGGAATCTGCCTGCAGTGTGGGGGCCCTGGGTTCGATCCCCGGGTTGGGAAGGTCCTCGTGGGGGAGGGGCGGCGCACTCCAGCACCGCTGCTGTTTGGGTTTGCTTTCTAGCTGCAGAGATCGGGCCTCCTCTCTGTAAAGCTCCAGCGCACGGGCTTGCCACTGCGGTGGCTTCTGTTGGTCCTGAGCTCAGTCCCTGGAGTACTGGGTCTTCAGTAGCTTTGGAACACTGGCTTTCAGCCGCACGGGCTTCAGAAGTTGGGGTGCACAGTCTTAGTTGGGCCATGGCATGTGGGATCTTCCCAGGGCCAGGGGTCAAACCCATGTCTCCTGCATTGGCAGGCGGATTCTTCACCACTGAGGCACCAGGGAAACCACCTCCTTAGGAGATGACCACAGCCCCAAAGAGGGATGGGTGAATGTCCCCCACATGCCCCCTGACTCTGCCTTCCTGTTTCCACCTCCTTTGCCTTCTCTGCGAAACTGTCAACTCCGGCGCTGTGTGTATACACTTTTAAGACACTTTGCAATCAATGTGATGAAGTGTTTATGTGAAAGGGTTTTTGATGATTCCTAAACGGGTCTATAACTCAAGCATCGTCTAAAAAAAAAAAAAATCAGTGCTCTATATTGGGATCTGATTTTGTTCTGACATGGTTATTGCAATACTAAAATCCTCAAGCAATTGCTATTTGCTGACGGAGTACACAGCAATGTCTTTCAGCTCGGATGAGCTTAGAACTTCACACAGAGCAGTTGAAAGGAATTTCTTTTGACACTTGGTTGCCGAATAGGAACCCAGAATGGATGTTGAGGTTATCTGTTTGTCTGTCACAGGTAAGGAGGGCATGTGAGTGTTGCATGCTAGGATTGGAGCAGGATACGGGTTTGCCAGGGGTGCCACACAGATATTTGATCTGAGTTTTGGTTTGGGGTGGAAATTGTAGGGTGCAGACTTGGAGTCTTGATAGAAGTGCATTGGAATAGTTGAAAATCTGTTAAACAATTTATATTCTCTCTGGCAAGTTACCTTGTTCAACAAACTGCTCTGGTAGGATCTTTGGGTCTTTTAAAATACACAGCTATCATTTACTTTTATTTTTTTCAAAGTAAATAAGGCGCTGCGGTCGGCTTTTTATTTTTGTAAACTGAAGTAAAGCTTCATCCGTAAGGCAGATCCTCACTGCTGTGGAATTTTCTGGTTTACATGACTGATTAATTTGAAGCATGATTCGCGGTTTAACATAGTTTCTGTGTTAAATTAATGACATTACTGGGTTCACATTTTGTCTTTATTTTAGCGTTGCTGATTAATTTCAGTGTGATTCACATTTTAGGCTACACTTTCTTTGTTAAATTAATTGCGTTATTGGGTACTTTGTTCTTTGGTTTACAGACCTTCTAATTGGAGGCATTGCATTTCAGAGTAATAAAGGGCTGGGTATTTCCTGACCTTTAAAATTTTTTCCATCCACTTTAAAGACATTTTTCCGTGTGGCCACATAGTATCTGCTTTACAAAATATCAGTTCAGTTCAATCGCTCAGACTTATCCGACTCTTTGAGACCCCATGGACTGCAGCACACCAGGCCTCCCTGTCCATCACCAACTCCCAGAGCTTGCTCAAACTCTCGTCCATCGAGTCGCTGATGACATCCAACCATCTTGTTCTCTATCGTTCCTTTCTCCCTCCTTCAATCTTTCCCAGTATCAGGGTCTTTTCCATTGAGTCAGTTCTTCGCATCAGGTGGCCAAAGTATTGGAGTTTCAGCTTCAGCATCAGTCCTTCCAATGAATATTCAGGACTGATTTCCTTCAGGATGGACTGGTTGGATCTCTTTGCAGTCCAGGGGACTCTCAAGAGTCTTCGCCAACACTACAGTTCAAAAGCATCAATTCTTTGGTGCTCAACTTTATGGTTCAACTCTCACATCCATACATGACTGTTGGAAAAACCATAGTTTATATTGGATGGACCTTTGTCGGCAAGGTAATATCTCTGCTTTTCAATACGCTGTCTAGGATGGTCATAGTTTTTTTTTCAAGGAGCAAGCGTCTTTTCAATTGCATGGCTGCAGTCACCATCTGCAGTGATTTTGGAGCCCAAGAAAATAAACTCAGCCACTGTTTCCATTGCTTCCCCATCTATTTGCCATGAAGCGGTGGGACTGGACGCCACAATCTTTGTTTTTTGAATGTTGAGTTTTAATCCAAAATATACATTCCTCTAAAACACAGAAGTTAAGCTGCAGATATGTTTTCAACCGAGTCTTTCCACAGTGTTTACTTACATAGAATCCTGTGACTTTGCGTTCTGGAGCTGTTTGTCTTTGCCTAGACTAGGATGTAGGTAGAATATTAATTTTGTGTGAAACTCAAGATAAGCCGGGAGCAGATGGATTTATGGCTCTTGAAACCTGTGAACTCTGCCCGCGACGGAGAGTTCTTGAATACGAATCAAGAAATTCTGGACTGTGGCTAGCCGGGGCTGGCGTGACCTGATTTGCCACAAAATACATCATCCTGCCGGGGATCCATTTCTTGCAATGTGCTTCCTCAGCTTTGGTCCTGACTCTCTGACTCTGCTGCACTGGACTCCCTTTGAGAGAATCAGACAGCTCCTTCACGTAGGAGCCCCGGGCTTGGGGATCACGCTTGCTCCATAACCCCGGGGGGAATTCTGGATCCCAAGGGCTGCAGGAACTAATCAGATGTGTTCACTCGCTGGAGGTTGAGGAGCGTCTGCACCCCAGGCTCTTTGTAGCCATGTAGGGTGCAGAAGGGACTTCCCAAGTGGCTCAGTGGTAAAGAACCCGCCTGCCAATACAGGAGACGGGGGTTCGATCCCTGGGTCGGGAAGATTCCCCTGGAGGAGGAAATGGCAACCCACTCCAGGATTCTTGCCTGGAGAATCCCACAGATGGAGCAGCCTGGCGGGGCTGCAGTCCAGGGGGTCGCAAAAGAGTCGGACACGAATGAGCAGCAAGAACAGGGTACTCACATAACTCTGCAGTCATTGCCAGAATTTAATTTTATAATATTTTCAGTACCCCCCCCAAAGCAACCCCATCCCCCAGAGCCATCACTCCCTACTTTTTTCTTGCTCTCCTCAGCACCCCCCGCAGCTGGAGACCTGTTGTGTATGTCTGTGGATTTGCCTGTATTGGGCGTTTCCTGTAAATCATATGTTATACGGCCTCTTGTGACTTGGTTTCTCTCACTTCTCACAGTGTTTTCAAGATTCACGTAAGTCGTAGGCTGTGTCCATGGCTTCCTTCCTTTTTATAGCCTTTCCTGGTTCAGTTCAGTCGCTCGGTTGTGTCTGACTCTTTGCGACCCTGTGGACTGCAGCATGCCATGCCTCCCTGTCCATCACCAACTCCCAGAGCATACTCAAACTCATGCCCGTTGAGTCGGTGATGCCACCCAACCATTCATCCTCTGTCGTCCCCTTCTCGCCCTGCCCTCAATCCTTCCCAGCATCAGGGTCTTTTCCGATGAGTCAGCTCTTCGCATCAGGTGGCCAAAGGATTGGATCTTCAGCTTCAACATCAGTCCTTCTGATGAACGTGGTGGGGACAGACTGTATCTTCTCCATCCATTCATCAGTTCATGGCCACGGGTTGTTTCCGCTGTTTGACGATGTCAGTCACGCTGCTGTGAACGTTCCAGTCCTGGATATGATGTGGATGTGTGCTAAGTGAGGTTGCTATGGCCCAGGGAACTGCTGGCTGCCAAATTGATAAAGGGGCGGTCTTTAAAATGAAAATGTGCACACACACACACACACAAAATGTGTGGAAGTGCATTCAAGAAAAATTATATAATCTTACATACATATGGTTTATGTTTATATCATTGCAGAGATCAGGGGCTGCTTCAGTTCTGATGCTCAGGCTTCTCATTTCGGGGGGCTTCTGTTGTTTCGGAGGATGGGCTCCAGGCACGTGCACTTCAGTAGCAGTTGCGGTCCCGTGGACTCAGTTTCTCTACGGCAGGGGGGCTCTTGCTGGACCAGGGATCAAACCCTGCTCGATCCCGGGCCTGGCCTGGTCCTTCCATACAATAGAGATGTCTGCAGCCCCGTCTTCCAGAGGAAAAGAAGGTGCTTGTTTGCCAGGTCAAGCCAGGCATCCACCCTCCGTGTGGCTTCTCCACCAAGTGCCAGACTTAGGAGGGTGAAGTTTGTCGGATCAGCCTCTGAGCGTTTCCTGGTTGAGTGAGAGAAGCCGGCAATGCCTCCACGCTGTTCACTGCTTTCTCTCAATTTGAATTATGGGAAACCCAACCCTGTCCACCAGCATACAGGGAGATGGTCAAGGGGCCTGGCTGTATCCTCATCACTTTGTGTTTCTTTACTTCTGGTCCAAGATCGTCAGCCTCTGGAAAGGGCCTTTTCTGCCAACCAGCCTTGACAAAGGTTCTTTAGTTTCTAAGTCGCGTCCAGCTCTTTTGCAACGCCGTGGACTGCAGCCCGCCAGGCTACTCTCTTTCCGCGGGGATTCTCCAGGCAAGAATCCTGGAGTGGGTTGCCATGCCCTCCTCCTCGGGGAATCTTCCCGACCCAGGGACTGAACCCGCGTCTTTTGCATGGGCAGGCTGTTTCTTTACCACCGAACCACCTGGGAAGAAGCCCCGGGGTATTGGCAGTATCGGGGCCCCAGATCCTCTGGGTAAAATTGCAGAGGAAGGTCCACTGCTCGCTAAGGCTGTGATGAGGCGCTTAAGACTCTTTGCAAAGTACAGTCAACCTTCCCCACCCGCCTGCCACCCACATACCCCAAGTGGAGGTGGTAACCCACCCCCCCTGGCTTCCCTGCACCCTCGTCTCCAAAGGAAATTGCTTCAGGGGGAGGTGGCCCTGGTGCTGCCAATGATGGGGTGTCCCAAGTCATGCCCCACACCTGTGAGCGTCGAAGCCCAGCGGCATGTCACGCCCAGCTGGAGGACAGAACAGAAGGGAAATGCTGGGCTGAAAAGGAGTCTGTTGCTGGTGTCAAACAAGCGATGTCCTGTGTCCTCTGTGCTTCTCCCGCGGCAGGATACGCGGGCGTGTTTGGCACTGAGACCGACCTGGCAAGCAAGGCGGCCTTGGTGTGGGGGGTGGCAGGAAACTGAATCGGCCATTTCTTTGAAGGATACTGTGAATTGTTGCAGCCTCAGGCGTCCCAAGAAAGCTCGGGACAGCATGCCAGGCAGATAGCATGGATAATAAATATCAGAAACAAGAAAAAAAAAAGAAATGAAACTATGATGCTTTCTTTTCTGTGAAAGTCATTTTTATCCTGTTTGCAAAAAGAAAAACATAGATTTTGGTGGGGGGCAGCTGTGTTAGCAATGTACCAAAGACGGTTATCCTAAGTTAGATTGAAGTCATTCACAGAAATAAGCTCTCTGGCAAACTGAAAACCCCAGGCGGGGGGGGGGGGGGGGG
>SJYT01012364.1:106288-130348 GCA_006410635.1 Cephalophus harveyi
CAAGCGGGGGGGGGGGGGGGGGGGGCGGATTTTGCATCTTTATTTAATGTAAAAATTCCTTGAAGCAAAGACAGGCAGGCATTATGTTGCGGTTCCAAGTAGTTGATGGTTTTTTTTTTAATGTAATTTTCCCTGAAATATTTGTGAATGTGTGAATTACTCTGTGTGCCAACTGTGGAAAATAAAGCCACAGAGAGACGGGAGGAGGGAAGTAAGTGTCAGATAAATTCCTCTTCAGCAGAGAATTGAAGCATACTGTTATAACAGAATCCGTCTCCACAACAACGTGATGCAAGAAAGCTGTAACAGAATAGAAACTTGCAAATGTGTGTCCACCATTGGGGCCTTGGGAAGCCCTCCCAGGCATCGTTGCAAGCTCCCGTCTGAAATTTTTGCTGTTATGGGACTTTAGGACCCCTGCCTTTGGGGTGGCAAAGAAGGCACAATGTTATTTTTAGCCTCTTGTAGGGAATGCCCTTGACCTGTGTTGTGTCGATCGTTACTGATAGAATTGGAAATCGGAGCCAGAATTAAATAGATTGACTCGCCAGATTTCACGTGTGAGCTGAGAAAGGAGTCGAACGCACACCCTGTTTGCTCTTGCAGGGACTGAGGGAGGAAATAAATGACTGGGAGATGATCAAGCTGGTTGTTGCTTTCCTTTACTTGCATGGAGTTGCAGCTGGGGATTCCAGATCCCCATACAGCCACGCCCGGGGTGGGGGGCGGTGGTTCTTTGTTTTCCTGAGCCCCCTGGGAGACAGAGACACTTACTGACGTGAAGAGAAGCCAGAAGCAAGCATAGTGGGGCTGCGAGCTGGTTTAAACCCTGCCCCGTCTCTGCACGTCAGCTCTCTGATTCTTCTTTCCCCAGAAGACGGCAAGAGATGGAGCACACAGCCACTTTGCACGCTGGGTGTGAGCTCTCTTCAGCCACTGGGAGTGGCAAAAAGTCGAGCAAGGGAACAGGGGAAGGTGGAGATGACCCAGAGAATCTTTTTCATGGGTTTATGAAAGTAAAGGGAGCCGCGCTGGTACCAGCTTTTTTTTTTCTATTTTTTGACTGCACCACCGGGGAATTCCTTGGTACCAGTGTTGATACAGGATGAGATGGTTGGATGGCATCATTGACTCGATGGACAGCAGTTTGAGCAAGCCGTGAGAGTTGGATGGACAGGGAGGCCTGGCGTGCTGCAGTCAGTGGGGTCGCAAAGAGTCAGACATGACTGAGCGACTGAGCTGCAACAGGCTGAGCAGCGCTTTGCTGGTGTTCCCATGGTAACCTGATTCCCAAGTTGGTAGTCTTAGCAAGGGTCATGTGTCTGACATGTTGATTTCTTTACTGAGTTCTGTTCGAGTGTTAAGTACCTAGCGCCTGGGAACAAGAATTCCTGTGTGTGTGTCTGTGTGTGTCTGTTGTGTGTGTGTCTGTGTGTGTGTGTGCATGTGTCCTTAGCCGCTCAGTCGTGTCTGACTCTTTGCGACATCCTGGACTGTAGCTGACCAGTCTCCTCTGTCCGTGGGATTCCCCAGGCAAGAATCCAAGTAAATACATATCGAGTGTATATTTACTTACAAACATATAATAGATGTTAAATGTATTTATGTGGTTGTTCAGTTGCTAACTTGTGTCCGACTCTTTGCGACCCCATGGACTGCAGCAGGCCAGGCCTCCCTCCCTGTCCATCAACACGTTCTTCTTGGAGTTTGCTCAGACTTGAACTCATATCTGGGATAGGTGTGAAGCGGGGGAAACAATCTTAAGGAGTTCGCTTGTTATCAAGTTGTTGGTCTAATATCAAGCACTATATATTTATATTTATGAATGCATTTATTTATAAACATAATGTAAATATATAATATATATTTATAATATAATACACAATATATATACACATATATACAATATACAATATAATACAATGTATATATTATGTTATAACATACATGATATAATATAATGTTTATTTATATAACATAATTTATCCTATGTTTATTATAACATAATATATACTATGATGACACCACCCTTATGGCAGAAAGTGAAGAGGAGCTAAAAAGCCTCTTGATGAAAGTGAAACTGGAGAGTGAAAACGTTGGCCTAAAGCTCAACATTCAGAAAACAAAGATCATGGCATCCAGTCCCATCACTTCATGGGAAATAGATGGGGAAAGACTGGAAACAGTGTCAGACTTTATTTTTGGGGGCTCCAAAATCACTGCAGATGGTGACTGCAGCCATGAAATTAAAAGACGCTTACTCCTTGGAAGAAAAATTATGACCAACCTAGATAGTATATTCAAAAGCAGAGACATTCCTTTGCCAACTAAGGTGCGTCTAGTCAAGGCTATGGTTTTTCCTGTGGTCATGTATGGATGTGAGAGTTGGACTGTGAAGAAGGCTGAGTGCCGAAGAATTGATGCTTTTGAACTATGGTGTTGGAGAAGACTCTTGAGAGTCCCTTGGACTGCAAGGAGATCCAACCAGTCCATTCTGAAGGAGATCGACCCTGGGATTTCTTTGGAAGCAATGATGCTAAAGCTGAAGCTCCAGTACTTTGGCCAACTTATGCGAAGAGTTGACTGATTGGAAAAGACTCTGATNGCTGAGTGCCGAAGAATTGATGCTTTTGAACTATGGTGTTGGAGAAGACTCTTGAGAGTCCCTTGGACTGCAAGGAGATCCAACCAGTCCATTCTGAAGGAGATCGACCCTGGGATTTCTTTGGAAGCAATGATGCTAAAGCTGAAGCTCCAGTACTTTGGCCAACTTATGCGAAGAGTTGACTGATTGGAAAAGACTCTGATGCTGGGAGGGATTAGGGGCAGGAGGAGAAGGGGACGACTGAGGATGAGATGGCTGGATGGCATCACGGACTCGATGGACGTGAGTCTGAGTGAACTCCAGGAGTTGGTGATGGACAGGGAGGCCTGGCGTGCTGCGATTCATGGGGTCGCAAAGAGTCAGACATGACTGAGTGACTGAACTGAGTATATATTAATACATACTATAATAATATAATCTATATTATATAAATTTAATTGCCATAATATATTATAGTAGAAATATAATTAATATAATATTTATATTATATAAATATTTATATAGCATATACTAATATAATATGTACAACTAATATGTTAATTATAATTTTGTATTATATATTAACATGTATTATAATATATACTAATAATATATTAATATATCAATAATACATAATATAATTGGTACATTAACAATATAAATGCAGTGTACATGTTTCTTTATTTGGCTGCACCACGTCTCAGCTGCAACACCCAGGATTTTTAGTTACGGCACGCGGGACCTCTTAGCTGTAGTGTGTGGGATCCATCTCCCCAACACAGGATCGAACCCACCTGCCTCCCTGCCTGTCTGCTGGGACTGCAGAGTCCCAGCCACAGGACCCCGCCCCCCCAGGGAAGTCCCAAGAATTCTTAATTTTTATCCAGTGCACCTAAGTCCTTTATTCTTGCGATACTAAATATGTGAATTAAGCATTACAGGGAGATGAGGTTTATGAATCAAAGGTATTTGCAAGAAATTCAGGCGGATGACGGCTGCCGTTTAATTGCCCCTGTGTGATGGCCGTTCTAGTAGAAGATAGTAAGATCAGATACTGAAGTGGATAGCATCGGTCAGGAGGAGGGCATTGCAACCCACTGCCGTATTCCTGCCTGGAGAATCCCAGGGACAGAGGAGCCTGGCGGGATACAGTCCATGGCGGGTTGCAAAGAGTCAGACACAGGTGAGCAACTGATCTCTCAGGGCAGCATCGGTTATGGATTTTGGGACAGAACGTTGCAACTATAGTTTAGACACTATATGTCTGCTGTCATCTGACACGTATACTCTTAGCTTGTTAAGATAAACTTGGAGAGTTGGGGGGGGTGAACCCCCCAACCCAAGTCATGATAAGGTTTGGGGGGCTTAGGGGGGAAAAGAATCATGGAAAAGGGAGGTTGAGGGCAGGAACCAGCTGGCAGGGAAGACCCAGTACGGATCCCCGAGATGGAGCCACCATTTCTTGTGCCCTTCAGCAAAAGCTCTGAGGTTTAAGCCTCACGTACGGTGCCCTGCGGAAGAATGCTATCTTTGCCTTCGTGTGTGCATTAAACGCTGGTGTCCACGGAAAGCACTTAGCACAATCTCGGGCCCTTCAGCAGCCCCTCGGCCACTGCGATGTTACGTTTCGTCATCATTTTGCAGCAGAAGAGATGCCGGGGTTGCACAGCCTCCTGTCTGTCTGCTCTCAGATGCTACGTTTCATATCCCAGGTCACCGCTCTCCCACGTCCCAGCTGATTTAAGTTCTTTTTGGTTTCTCTTTTGTTGCTTCCCGGGTGGCTCAGCGGCTAAAGAATCCACCTGCAATGCGGGCAACCTGGGTTCGATCCCTGGGTTGGGAAGATGCCCCCTGGAGAAGAGAAAAAGGCTACCCACTCCAGTATTCTGACCTGGAGATTTCCATGGAGGGATCGCAAAGAGTAGGACACAACTGAGCGCCTTTCACCCTCACGATTCAGTTGCTCAGTCGCGTGCCGGGGGTGGGGGGTGGGCGGTGGGCGTGTTTCCAGTTTAACGATGTCCTTGGCTTAGCTCTCTCCTCTTCCCTCTGTCTTTATCTTGCCTTCTCAAGAAGTTGTTAAGACGTTTTCATTGCAGATAAGAGAGGTTGAATAAGCTGTTTCTGTGTATCCCATCTCGTACCTTTTACAACCCGTGTTTGCTGTTTCCTCTTCTGCATAAAAACAGCCATGAAAAAAAAAATCGCTTTGAGCATGATTCATCACCACCCTTTGTAACTGATTTCTAAATAGGGTTTTTTTTTTTCTAATGGTTCTTGGATCATCGCGATGCAATCTACATAAGTACTTTCTACTTGAAGGGGAAAATCAGTGTGTGAGTTTGGAGTGAGAGTGAAGGGGCCTTGGGGGGTGCTTCTGAGCATCTGGGGCTTTCACAGATCCTGGTGTTTACGTATCACTGGAAACTTAGGATGTGAAGGTGGTGAAGAATTGTATTCGGGCCGATTTTCACGCTGATACGGTGACCGAACAGGACACGTGATAGCCCATGAAGGCTTGGCTACCACCCTCCCGAGGACAAAATGTTCTTCCTGTGTGCATGCCTCCCTGGGTCCTGCTTTGCTACCGGAAACCCAGCCTGCTCTGGGGAGCCCGTGGGTGTCTCCTGGGGGTGGACAGCTTAGCCTGGCTCCCTGCCCACCCCACCCCCCAATGTGTGGAGGGCCCCCGTCAGACCCCACGTGTGCTCATTCAGATCCTGCCTGCCTGTCCAGGGTCTGGGGTGCCGGAGGGAGGGCTGACGGGTGACAGGGCTTACCTGTTTGGAGTGTCATCCGGGTTGGAGAACCCCCGGGGAAGGCCATTTAGAATCTGGGGACCTCTTCCAGCCCCCAGTGTTCGCCACTTGCATGCACTGCCCAAATCTAGCGTGGGGAGGTATGCGGACCGGTGGAGGGGTGGGGTTGATCTGAGGGGGTAGCTTTGCTCTTCCCCCACCTAGAGGGGTCCCTGACCTTCTCCCCTCACCATCCCCAGCGCCCTTTGGCCGGGATGCCTGCCAGCATTCAGTCCCCAGCCCACACCCAGCGCCCCCACCCTTTCCTAAGCCCACCATCGACCCTAAGCCAGCCTTCACCTCCCCTCCCCACCCCCACTATCGCCTCCCCTCTTTCCCTGACTTAACACCCCCGCCAGATGTGTATAAGAGACAGGTCCATGGGATGCTCCAGGCACGAATTCTGGAGTGGGTTGCCATTTCCTGCTCCAGGGGATCTTCCCGACCCAGGGATCGAACCTGCGTCTCCTGGGGCTCCCACCTAGGAAGTCCATCACTAAGAAGGCTAAGGACAAATTACTAGAAGAAACTCCAGAAAGAGAGTAAAGCAGAAAGAGCGGGTAGCAGGTGGGGGCAGGGAGGGCTGTATTAATACGGAATGCTGTCATTGAGAAATTTGCCCCACGACCCAGTACAATTAATACCCAGCGCTATCAAATGACGGCCTAGGAATCCCTGACAACTAACACATACCGGGACACAACTGTGTTCCTCTTAGAATGAAGTGAAGTCAAGTGAAAGTCGCTCAGTTCGTGTCCGACTCTTTGCGACCCTATGGACTTATACAGTCCACGGGATTCTCCAGGCCAGAATACTGGAGTGGGTAGCCTTTTCCTTCTCCAGGGGAATCTTCCCAACACAGGGATCGAACCCAGGTCTCCCCCACGCGTTGCAGGCAGATTCTTTACCAGCTGAGCTACCAGAGAAGCCTCCTTTTAGAACACAGATACATAAAAGCGGTATTACAGTAACATACGCGTGGATATAAAAAATTCTTGGAGGTGCTTTCTCAGGAATCTCAAACAAGTTCACCCTGCTCTATAAATGTTGCTCCTTCCCAAGAAAATCTTGCCTGGTGGTTCAGACGGTAAAGCATCTGTCTACAATGCAGGAGACCCTGGTTTGATCCTTGGGTTGGGAAGATCCCCTGGAGGAGGAAATGACAACCTACTCCGGTGTTCTTGACTGGAGAATCCCATGGACAGAAGAGCCTGGCGGGCTACAGTCCATGGGGTCGCAGAAAGTCGGACACAACTGAGTGACTTCACTTTTCCTAAGCAATTCCTGTTGGCACCTCTCTGGGGTCTCAAGTGGGCGGGGTAGTCCGCAGTGGGGAACTCGGGCAGTATCAGGCGGGGGTGTTAAGTCAGGGAAAGAGGGGAGGCGATAGTGGGGGTGGGGAGGGGAGGTGAAGGCTGGCTTAGGGTCGATGGTGGGCTTAGGAAAGGGTGGGGGCGCTGGGTGTGGGCTGGGGACTGAATGCTGGCAGGCATCCCGGCCAAAGGGCGCTGGGGATGGTGAGGGGAGAAGGTCAGGGACCCCTCTAGGTGGGGGAAGAGCAAAGCTACCCCCTCAGATCAACCCCACCCCTCCACCGGTCCGCATACCTCCCCACGCTAGATTTGGGCAGTGCATGCAAGTGGCGAACACTGGGGGCTGGAAGAGGTCCCCAGATTCTAAATGGCCTTCCCCGGGGGTTCTCCAACCCGGATGACACTCCAAACAGGTAAGCCCTGTCACCCGTCAGCCCTCCCTCCGGCACCCCAGACCCTGGACAGGCAGGCAGGATCTGAATGAGCACACGTGGGGTCTGACGGGGGCCCTCCACACATTGGGGGGTGGGGTGGGCAGGGAGCCAGGCTAAGCTGTCCACCCCCAGGAGACACCCACGGGCTCCCCAGAGCAGGCTGGGTTTCCGGTAGCAAAGCAGGACCCAGGGAGGCATGCACACAGGAAGAACATTTTGTCCTCGGGAGGGTGGTAGCCAAGCCTTCATGGGCTATCACGTGTCCTGTTCGGTCACCGTATCAGCGTGAAAATCGGCCCGAATACAATTCTTCACCACCTTCACATCCTAAGTTTCCAGTGATACGTAAACACCAGGATCTGTGAAAGCCCCAGATGCTCAGAAGCACCCCCCAAGGCCCCTTCACTCTCACTCCAAACTCACACACTGATTTTCCCCTTCAAGTAGAAAGTACTTATGTAGATTGCATCGCGATGATCCAAGAACCATTAGAAAAAAAAAAACCCTATTTAGAAATCAGTTACAAAGGGTGGTGATGAATCATGCTCAAAGCGATTTTTTTTTTCATGGCTGTTTTTATGCAGAAGAGGAAACAGCAAACACGGGTTGTAAAAGGTACGAGATGGGATACACAGAAACAGCTTATTCAACCTCTCTTATCTGCAATGAAAACGTCTTAACAACTTCTTGAGAAGGCAAGATAAAGACAGAGGGAAGAGGAGAGAGCTAAGCCAAGGACATCGTTAAACTGGAAACACGCCCACCGCCCACCCCCCACCCCCGGCACGCGACTGAGCAACTGAATCGTGAGGGTGAAAGGCGCTCAGTTGTGTCCTACTCTTTGCGATCCCTCCATGGAAATCTCCAGGTCAGAATACTGGAGTGGGTAGCCTTTTTCTCTTCTCCAGGGGGCATCTTCCCAACCCAGGGATCGAACCCAGGTTGCCCGCATTGCAGGTGGATTCTTTAGCCGCTGAGCCACCCGGGAAGCAACAAAAGAGAAACCAAAAAGAACTTAAATCAGCTGGGACGTGGGAGAGCGGTGACCTGGGATATGAAACGTAGCATCTGAGAGCAGACAGACAGGAGGCTGTGCAACCCCGGCATCTCTTCTGCTGCAAAATGATGACGAAACGTAACATCGCAGTGGCCGAGGGGCTGCTGAAGGGCCCGAGATTGTGCTAAGTGCTTTCCGTGGACACCAGCGTTTAATGCACACACGAAGGCAAAGATAGCATTCTTCCGCAGGGCACCGTACGTGAGGCTTAAACCTCAGAGCTTTTGCTGAAGGGCACAAGAAATGGTGGCTCCATCTCGGGGATCCGTACTGGGTCTTCCCTGCCAGCTGGTTCCTGCCCTCAACCTCCCTTTTCCATGATTCTTTTCCCCCCTAAGCCCCCCAAACCTTATCATGACTTGGGTTGGGGGGTTCACCCCCCCCAACTCTCCAAGTTTATCTTAACAAGCTAAGAGTATACGTGTCAGATGACAGCAGACATATAGTGTCTAAACTATAGTTGCAACGTTCTGTCCCAAAATCCATAACCGATGCTGCCCTGAGAGATCAGTTGCTCACCTGTGTCTGACTCTTTGCAACCCGCCATGGACTGTATCCCGCCAGGCTCCTCTGTCCCTGGGATTCTCCAGGCAGGAATACGGCAGTGGGTTGCAATGCCCTCCTCCTGACCGATGCTATCCACTTCAGTATCTGATCTTACTATCTTCTACTAGAACGGCCATCACACAGGGGCAATTAAACGGCAGCCGTCATCCGCCTGAATTTCTTGCAAATACCTTTGATTCATAAACCTCATCTCCCTGTAATGCTTAATTCACATATTTAGTATCGCAAGAATAAAGGACTTAGGTGCACTGGATAAAAATTAAGAATTCTTGGGACTTCCCTGGGGGGGCGGGGTCCTGTGGCTGGGACTCTGCAGTCCCAGCAGACAGGCAGGGAGGCAGGTGGGTTCGATCCTGTGTTGGGGAGATGGATCCCACACACTACAGCTAAGAGGTCCCGCGTGCCGTAACTAAAAATCCTGGGTGTTGCAGCTGAGACGTGGTGCAGCCAAATAAAGAAACATGTACACTGCATTTATATTGTTAATGTACCAATTATATTATGTATTATTGATATATTAATATATTATTAGTATATATTATAATACATGTTAATATATAATACAAAATTATAATTAACATATTAGTTGTACATATTATATTAGTATATGCTATATAAATATTTATATAATATAAATATTATATTAATTATAAAGCACAAACATCAGAGGTGCTTCCAGGCTCATGTGATGGTACCATAGCAGAAGCAACAAGAGTAGAGGGGAGGAAACACTGGTTTTGATGGAGAGTGGATGGGAGTGATGAACTGTTGAAAATAGACCAGACTTTGATTAGTGTGATTATGGCTAGCTTTAATCTTCTTTAATATACAGTTGAATCTTGAACAACTCAGGAGCTAAGAGATGTGTATAAGAGACACATCCAATAATCATCACGTCACACTTTTTATCTCTTTTGTTGAATATATCACAAGTTGAAATTACCTTGTTCTTTTATCTTTCTACTTATTTTTGTCTGTTTTCCACGTCTAGAGTATAGTTCCTCAAGAGCAAGAGTCTTGCCTGTTTTATTCCCACAGTGTCCCAGCACAGTGCTGGGCACCCAGTTGGGTGTCAGGTGAATGAATGGACATGGTCTGGGTCCTCTGGGAGCTATGGCCCAGTGCTGGAAGGACGCACACAGGCAATTTCCTGTCTCTTATACACATCTAGATGTGTATAAGAGACAGGACTTAACACCCCCGCCTGATACTGCCCGAGTTCCCCACTGCGGACTACCCCGCCCACTTGAGACCCCAGAGAGGTGCCAACAGGAATTGCTTAGGAAAAGTGAAGTCACTCAGTTGTGTCCGACTTTCTGCGACCCCATGGACTGTAGCCCGCCAGGCTCTTCTGTCCATGGGATTCTCCAGTCAAGAACACCGGAGTAGGTTGTCATTTCCTCCTCCAGGGGATCTTCCCAACCCAAGGATCAAACCAGGGTCTCCTGCATTGTAGACAGATGCTTTACCGTCTGAACCACCAGGCAAGATTTTCTTGGGAAGGAGCAACATTTATAGAGCAGGGTGAACTTGTTTGAGATTCCTGAGAAAGCACCTCCAAGAATTTTTTATATCCACGCGTATGTTACTGTAATACCGCTTTTATGTATCTGTGTTCTAAAAGGAGGCTTCTCTGGTAGCTCAGCTGGTAAAGAATCTGCCTGCAACGCGTGGGGGAGACCTGGGTTCGATCCCTGTGTTGGGAAGATTCCCCTGGAGAAGGAAAAGGCTACCCACTCCAGTATTCTGGCCTGGAGAATCCCGTGGACTGTATAAGTCCATAGGGTCGCAAAGAGTCGGACACGAACTGAGCGACTTTCACTTGACTTCACTTCATTCTAAGAGGAACACAGTTGTGTCCCGGTATGTGTTAGTTGTCAGGGATTCCTAGGCCGTCATTTGATAGCGCTGGGTATTAATTGTACTGGGTCGTGGGGCAAATTTCTCAATGACAGCATTCCGTATTAATACAGCCCTCCCTGCCCCCACCTGCTACCCGCTCTTTCTGCTTTACTCTCTTTCTGGAGTTTCTTCTAGTAATTTGTCCTTAGCCTTCTTAGTGATGGACTTCCTAGGTGGGAGCCCCAGGAGACGCAGGTTCGATCCCTGGGTCGGGAAGATCCCCTGGAGCAGGAAATGGCAACCCACTCCAGAATTCGTGCCTGGAGCATCCCATGGACAGAGGAGCCTGGTGGGCTACAGTCCATGGTGTTACAGAGTCAGACACAACTGAGCAACTGAACTTGCATTTTTGTAGTGCCTTGCGTAGAGAGGGGAGAATTATTTGGGAGCTTAACTTCTCGAGAAACCACAGGAAATACGTTTTTAGCCTTGAGGGATCCTTGTATTGTCCTTGGAGGTTAGACATGTTCAAGCAAAACTTTTTTTTTTTTTAAGATCCAAGGACTAGAATCACTGTGTCCTATCGGTGGGTTTAGTTATTTATTTTTTTGTCTCCAATTTATTAGCATATACCTGTATTCTTGGGGGCTTCCCCAACTCTCCCTACGGCACAACTTGCATTTCCTCTGTCCGAGGCAGACTGCTTTAAGAGCATCTTGAAATTTCAGAACTTGCGTTTCATCGTCACCTCGGTGTCAGCCAGCCGAGTGGAGATGTCACACTTTCAGAGGTCTCCAGAGCAGCGCGTGCGTGTGTAATTCAGTCACTGCAATCGTGTTCGACTCTCTGCAACCCCATAGACTGTAGCCCAGCAGGCTCCTCTCTGTCCAGGGGATTCTCCAGGCAAGAATGCTGGAGTGGGTTCCCATTTCCTCCTCCAGGGGATCGTCCCAGCCCAGGGATCGAACCCACGTCTGTTCTGATTCCTGCACTGGCCGGCAGTTTCTTGATCACGGAGCTACCTACGGAGTCCCACTCCAGAGCAGAGTTTCAGCTGAACCAAGTATAAGTTCCATAATGTTAAGATGTAGACACAGCCAAACAGACTGGAACAGACCTGGCCAGGTGCCCGCCTTGCCTTTGCAAAAGCCTCTCACCTCCGTGATGTTTTCATTTCTCACCTGTGTGTTTGCACAGCTGCGCTTTTTTCTAGTGAGGTTATAGAAATTAGACTTTGCAGGGAGTGGAGCTTTGGCATCCTGGTGAATGGGGAGGGGACTTCAGAATGTCCAAGTGAGGGGGCAAACCCGTATCCTGAGCCTGTGCGTGATCTGGCCCCTGCGCGCTGTAATATACACGGTGGTTCTTAGACCCTCGTCTGATACTCAGACTCGCTCAGGGGGCTCGCTCAGGGTGAAAGAATCCGCCTGGCCCATGCAGGAGACGCAGATTTGATCTCTGGGTCGGGAAGATCCCCTGGAGAAGGAAATGGCAACCCACTCCAGTACTCTTGCGTGGAGAATCCCACGGACAGAGGAGCCTGGAGGGCTACAGTCCATGGGCTCGCAAAGAGTCGGACACGACTGAGCACCCAGCTGGATAATGGTCTGACCACAGGAGAGTCCTGAAGGTTTTGTTGCCAATAATAAGACTAGATGGGGGTATCACGTTTTATTTCCCTTTGCTGGCAGCAAAGTGGCTTAACAGCTTTGTTGATAAGAGGGTGCTCAATAGTCCGTGTTTGAAATGTAAATACCTTTTTGCCCAGACGTTCACCTGGCTTCAGGGTTTCGATGTAGAGGGTTCATAGAATAAATAGTTCCCTTGATTGAATCTCTGGCTGCATGGCTCCTGGGTGCCGCTGCCTTTCAGATGCCCTCCTTGCTGGCTTTTAGGGAGAGGTCGGCAAACGTGAAAAGGAATCCGGAACCGTGGTTTGATTCCCTGGGACATTGGAAGAATTGAACGCTAGTAGGGGAACCAAGCAGAGCTTATAAATTGAGGTGCTGTTTTCTTTTTCGTGTGTCAGCACCCCGGGTGGGTTTGGTCTCCAGCCTGAGTTGAACACAGTGCCAGATTTTCTCAGCTAACATCTGGTAACCCAGTATCCCTCCAGTCTGCTAACCGTGGAGCAGTTTGCCATGAAATCACGCAAACTGTGTTGGGAACAGTACTTCCTGAAGGTTTAGGCAATTCTGTTTCAATGTCCTCATTTACATACAGTCAGTTCTCCCAGACTTCAGGAGGGCTGAACATCAAGTAAGTACATGGGAAGCCAGTCAGCCGTGGGGTATTTATTTATTTTTGCAGCCCGCACTTGGTGACCTCTCACATTCACCTGCACTCCGCACAGTTGATTTTGCAAATAAAATCACAGGGAGACTGTTTAGGGAGGGAACAGACGGCCGCACTCACGACTGGGAAGACGTTGCAGGCAGACGCGTGGCTTCATTAGTGGAGAGTGGATGTGAAGTGTTTCGCAAGTACTTTGAAGATGCTCAGCCGGGATGGTTAGATGTGGCTCTCGTCAAGCTGCTTACGGCTCCTAGGGAAGATGTGAAATGCTTATTATTATTTCTCGCGCCAGCCAGCCCTCTAAAGTCTTGAGTGTCTGTTGGAAGCACAAGTCAACAAAGTCGGCCGTTCAGCATAGAATAAATAGCACCAGGGAGGTTTTACCTCCAATCGGGGTCATCAGGCAGGGTCTGGAGTTGCTGGTAGTTGTTAACAACGTGGGTAAGCGTGCTCTGGGTTTTTCTCGTGGGTGGAGGCTGGTGGGCAGGCCAGCACCCCCTGCCACGAGGAGTCAGCATCATCCCCCAGCATCCGTGTCTCCCACGGACAGCCCACAATGTCCGCAGAGAGGGTCCCGCCTCCTGGGTGGGCATCACCGCACTTGTTAGGACCTCCCACGCTCCCATCCCTGAGGTTCTGAAGCCCCCCTTTAAATTCCCTTCCCTCTCTGTGTGGCCTCTTCTCTTCAGGGGGAGTTAAGTGGCCCCCTGGATCTGGCTCAGTATCTTGTAGGGGCAGAAGGGGAACCCCGAGGTCCTCACTCCCCACCGTCTAGAGTGCCATCCACCAACACGGCCCGCCACCCCTTCTGTTGTAGTCTCTGGAAACACACGTCTCAGCATCTCGCGTCGCCCTCTCTGGGATGCATGAGTTTCATCTTGTTTTAGATTTCGCTTTAGATTCATTCAACTAGGCTTCTTCCCTGGTGGCTCAGACAGGAAAGAATCTGCCTGCCAGTGCAGGAGACCCTGGGTTCGATCCCCTGGGTCGGGACAATCCCCTGGAGGAGAGAATGGTAACCCACTGCAGTACTCTTGCCTGGAGATTTCCACGGACAGAGGAGCCTGGTGGGCTGCAGTCTGTGAGGTGACAAAGAGCCAGACAGGACTGATCAGCTAACGCTTTCGCTTTTCACTTTGAACTTGTTCATGGAGGCTGGTGGGTGTTGGGGGGGGGGGGAGGTCTTTGCTGGACACGTGAGAGAGGATGGGAAGTTATCACAGGGCTTTCAGCTGTGAGTCCGAGTGTGGACGAGGTTTGTCGCCAGGGTATACACAGGAGTCCACAATGTGCCCGGGATCGTCCTGTATCTGTCTTTTTTGTCGCATAAAGGCAGACAATTCACTTGACTGACTCAGTGAAAGGGTGCAGAGCGATTGAGCTTCCCAGGTGGCTCAGGGTAGAGAATCCATGAGCCGATGCTCCAGGAGACCTGGGTTCGATCCCCTGGGTCAGGAAGATCCCCTGGAGGAGGGAACGGCAACCCACTGCAGTGTTGTGGCCTGGAGAATCCCAGGGACAGAGAAGCCTGTGGGCTACAGTCCACGGGGTCGCAGAGAGTTGGATTCGACTGAGCGGCTAAACAACAGCAACACAGAGGCACGGGAGGTGGTGTCCAGCCCGAGCGGGGAGAGCCGTGTCCTGGTGGAGGGGGCTCGCAGTATCCCCCGCCTTCTTGGGGAGTAAGCTGGTGGGGGACCCTGGACGCCCACATCACAGCTTACCTTAACACCCATCACACCTGGAGCATCTCTCTATGCATAATTAGGTGGAGGCTTTACTAATTGACACTGAAGCTCAAACATTCATGAAGAAAAAGTCATAAATGAGGCTAATCATCAAGGGAGAGACTTAAAGTCTTCAGTGGATACAAGGACCCAGGGTAAAGCAAATTAGAAGTATAGATTCAATGCTGATAGAAATGGAGAGGGGTGTTTAAAAGCCTTCAGGCTTGAAGCTGAGCCAAAGAATTGATGCTTTCGGACTGTGGTGTTAGAGAAGACTCATGAGAGTCTCTTGGACTGCAAGGAGATCCAGCCAGTCCATCCTCAAGGAAATCAGTCCCGAGTATTCACTGCAAGGACTGGTGCTGAAGCTGAAACTCTAATCCTTTGGCCACCTGATTTGAAGAACTGACTGATTGGAAAAGATCCTGATGCTGGGAAAGATTGAAGGCGGGAGGAGAAGGGGATGACAGAGGATGAGATGGTTGGATGGCATCACAGACTCGATGGACATGGGTTTGAGCCAACTTCAGAGATCATGAAGGACAGGGAGGCCTGCTCTGCTGCAGTCCGTGGGGTCACAAAGAGTCAGACACTACTGAGCAACTGAACAGCAACAAAGACTTGGAGCATGTCTGCTGGTTTATTTTAGAATGCGAGCTTTGTTGTCACGCCAGAGGACTGAACTGCCCCGACAGTGGACCCTATAGAATTCTTCGCCTTTCATTTATTTTTCATGAAATTCTGGGGGCATTTTTCTTCCCAGAGATATTAATTGGGAACAACAGTGAATGCCCACTCTCTCATGGTTTTCTAGCCCACACACATACTCAGCCACCCACTGGTCAGAATATATTCTAAATTCCGAAAGTCACTGGGCATGATAGACACGGATAGAATGCCTTTTTTTTTTTTTTTTAAGAAATGCATGATATGCTCAAAATTTATGGGAAATGTTTAGGTCAAGCAGCCCTTGAGTCCAGAGTGTATGTCCTTTGGAAGTTGTCCCGTGGGATGGCCCTTGGCCTGGTCCAGCCCCCGCTGCTGCACGCTCAGATGTTTTATTGAAGTAAAAACCTGAACAAGGAATTCTGAGCCCACCCTGGCCCTGTCTTTAGTCAGTGTTGTCCTTGAGGTGGCGCTAGTGATAACGAACCTGACTTGAGACTTGGCTTTGATCCCTGGGTTGGGAAGATCCCCTGGAGGAGGGCATGGCAACCCACTCCAGTATTCCTGCCTGGAGAATCCCATGGACAGAGGAGCCTGGCGGTACAGTCCGTGGGGTTGCAAAGAACCTGATACAACTGAAGTGACTTCACACACGCACACATCTTGATCTCAGAGTCAACTACATCACATATTAGAACCCAAGGAGAAAGACGGGTTCCTTGCTGCTGCTGTCTTGATCTTTTTCGTGCCATCTGAATGTGGCGGTAACACCGATCCATAGTGAATGGCCAAGCTCAGAATCTTGCGTGAATAAGTTGGCGTGGGATACGGGCGGATTCTGGGTGGGAGGGATAATGAACATCTGTGTCCTGCGATGGGTGATATCCGAGCGCTCACAGACGTTAAGAGGTGGGAGAGGAGCAGAGATGCTGACAAGTACCCAGGGTTGTGTTGGGCCAAGAGCTTCCAAGAGATCTACGGGCTGTTCTGCCAGGCAGGCTTCCCCTGGGAAACGCTTCCTTGCACTTGGACGTGAGACCCACCCCCACCTGGGGCTCCCTGGTGGAGACAGAAAGGAGTCAAAGCTTCTCCTGGGTTCACAGGAAAGCTGTAGCAGTGATGAGAACTGTAAATGTGTTTCTCCAGCCAGGCTCTGGTTGTTGGGAGCCAACTCGGTCTTGGTGAGGATGAGGAATTAGATGGTAGAGCCCAGGTTTTTGTGTTTTTTTTCTTTTTTTTTTTTTGCAGCACCTTGAAGCACAATAAAGGATCGGCCTATTGCCACTTTGCAACTTTTCAAGTAGCAACAGGGTTCCCTGGTCCCTTTAATGAAAGATCATGAACATGGTGTGTGGGTGGGAAAAGGGTTTGGGGGAGCGTGGATACATGGATAGGGTAGCTGAGTTCCTTCGCTGTTCACCTGAAATTGTCACAGCATGGTTAACTGGCTATACCCCAATACCAAATAAAAAGTTAAAAAAAAAAATAGAATGTAGTAAACAAAGTTGGCATTAAAAAAAAAATTTTTTTTTTGCTATTTTATTTAAATGCCCTGGACCTAAAAGTATCTAGCATAAGAACTTCCTTGGATGCCCAGTGGTTAAGACTTTGCCTTCCAATGCAAGGGGTACAGGTTCTTTTCCTGATCGTGGAGCTGGGATCCTACATGACTCATAGCCGAAGGACCAAAATATAAAACAGAAGAAATATTGTAACAAAATTAATAAAGACTTTAAGCACTTTTTTTAAAGTGTCCAACGTATAGTAGATGCGTGCCGTGTGTGTGTTTTCAGTTGTTCAGTCATGTCCGACTCTTTGATACCCCATGGACTATAGCCCGCCAGGCTCCTCTGTCCATGGGATTCTCCAGGCAAGAAACTGGAGTGGGTTGCCATTTCCTCCTCCAGGGGATCTTCCTGACCCAGGGATCGAACCCGCATCTCCTGCATTGGCAGGCTGATTCTTTCCCACTGGGAAGCCCTAGAGATGCATGCCAAATATTTGGTCAATGAATGAATGGATTAATAAATGGCTTTAAATGCTATCTCTCTTTTTTTAAAAAGATCATGAACGTTGGACTTCTCTAGAGTATTCCTGACACTTCCCGTCTGGGGAGATCTTTATAAAATGGGAAGGCACTCTGCCTTCGGAATGTCAGTCATTTGTGAACCCCACAGAAGCCCGGGAGAGACTGGGAGACTGAGTGAGAACACCTGTCCGGTTGCGGTTGTCCGCTATCATGGGGATGTATTCCACCTGCATCATTGATGGGAAATCAATCTTTGGCACTGCTGTGTCTCTCGATCGGATCGATAAAGCTCCCGAGGTCTTCATTTGCTCTTAACTGCCTGTGATGGAAACCCAGCAGGTCATCTCAGCTTGGAGAAAATACTAGAGAACAACATTCCTTCCTAAGAGAGAAGCCTCCTGACCCCTCCTCCACTTCGGTAATATTGGTAAGCATTGCTGACCCCTGTTGGAAATGCTGATTGACAGGAGCTTGAGTCATAAAAGGTTGCCTGTGCTTTCCCGCGATCTGTACAAAGCCATGCTTCATCATAATATTATATCTGAATTTAATTCAGTGCAGCCAACCCTTGCTGAGTGTTTTTGTGTGGATCGAGCATTATGCAGGGTACGGGAGGTACACCGATAAATAAAACTTCCTTATCATCAGATTGGACTGGGCAGGCCTGAAAATGGCCGGAGCCCTCAGTCACAAGGGGGCAGAGGGACGAGTCTTCTTTCTTGGTAGAGGGAAGAAAGACCAGTCAGGATGTGTGGATGAGTTACAGGCACTGAGGGGACCACTCAGGAGTTGGTTGAATGGAGAATGAAGTAATCAGTCTGTGTTCTAGGGTATTACCCTTTTTTTTTTTTTTTTTTTTTTAAGAAAAATCTTTGTACATCAACTAAAAAACTTTTTTATTCATTTATTTTTTTTTAACTGCTGGGTCTTGATTGCAGCGAGCGGGTTGCTCTTTGTTGCCGTGCGTGGGTTCCTCATTACGGTGGCCTCTCTTGTTAATGAGCACAGGCTCAGGGCACACAGACTTCAGAAGTTGCAGCCCACAGGCTCAGTACTTGTGGTGCATGGGCTCAGTACTTGTGGCACGTGGGCTAAGTACTTGTGGTGCATGGGCTAAGTACTTATGGCACGTGGGCTAAGTACTTGTGGCACATGGGCTAAGTACTTGTGGCACATGGGCTCAGTACTTGTGGCACATGGGCTCGGTACTTGTGGCACATGCGCTCAGTAGTTGTGGTACGTGGGCCCAGTATGTGTGGTGCATGGGCTCGGTACTTGTGGCACATGAGCTTGGTAGTTGTGGCACATGGATCAGTACCTGTGGCACACGGGATAAGTACTTGTGGCACGTGGGCTCGGTACTTGTGGCACGTGGGCTCGGTACTTCTCGCACACGCGCTCAGTAGTTGTGGCATGTGGGCTCAGTACTTATGGTGCACAGGCTTGGTACTTGTGGCACACAGGCTCAGTACTTGTGGCACATGGGCACAGTACTTGTGGCATGTGGACTCAGTAGCTGTGGCAGATGGGCTCAGTACTTGTGGCGCATGGGCTCGGTGCTTGTGCAACACGGGCGCGGTAGTTGTGGTACATGGGCCCAGTATGTGTGGCACATGGGCACAGTACTTGTGGCGCATGGGCACAGTACTTGTGGCACGTGGACTCAGTAGCTGTGGCACACGGGCTCAGTACCCAGGCTAAGTTGCCCCACAGCAGGTGGAATCCTCGCAGGCCAGGGACAGAGCCTGTCTCCCCCTCCTTGGCAGGCAGATTTCCAGTCACCAGCCCACCGCGGAAGCGCCAGGGTGTTACCTTTCCCAGCAGTGGGATCTGAGACTCTGGGGGTGGCAGAAATCTGGGGGTGCAGCTCAGGGCCTGGAGGACGGCACCCCTGTGTCCCACCATCGGCCTTCACCAGTAACTCTGTGTCCTCGCAGAAGGACCAGCATCAACATCTGGGTGAAATTGCGCTGGGATCCTGGTACCCGCGAGTGGGCCCCGTGGAGATTTCAGGAATGGGCTGTTGGGTGAGGGCTGGCCTCCCCTGGAGGAACGTGCTCCCCAGGCTGGGTTACACGTGTGGAGTGTTTTATCACATGCATGACAGAGGTTGCAGACGGCTGTCCAGCTTTGGGCAGCCTCTGTAAGGACGGAGCTTGTTTCTGGAAGGGAAGAGCAGACACTGACCAGTCCAGTCCCCTGAAGGTGTGACCTGGGATGTCCGCTGCCCTGGAAATGGGACGTGTGGATGAAGATCACTGGCAGGAACTAAGGCTCCTGATGTCTTTGATTCTCGTTCATTCTACCCGGGCCACTCTGCCTCTCCTCTGATGGGGGGTGCAGTGAGGGGCTTCAGCATCTCGGGTGGCCAGCGCGAGATCCCAGGGAAGGACGTGCAAGCATTTGCAGCCCCAGCCCACTGCTGTATGCCTGGAGTGAGACTGAAATGCTGGCCACATCCACGGGAACCTGGGCATGATCAGCCCCCAGATGGCGTCTTTCCTTCTTGTCATCATGATCATAAGCAAATGCTTTTTTTTTTTTTTTTGCAAAGAGATAGTTAATGACCAACAGCAGTATTCTGTGCCATGTGTCATCTTGCAGAACCATCTGTAACATCTCAAGTTGCTATGGAAGCTCAGTGCGGGGACCGCAAGCAAACAGTCCGTGATCATTAAGGACACGTTTGTCTTCAAGTTCCTCTCCTCCCCTTGAAGACTTTGAGTGTTGGATTTCAGCTTTCCTCACCACCAATTTTCATCAAAAGGCTCTTTAGTTCTTCACGTTCTGCCATAAGGGTGGTGTCACCTGCATATCTGAGGTTATTGATGTTTCTCCCGGCAATCTTGATTCCAGCTTGTGCTTCATCCAGCCCAGCGTTTCTCATGATGTACTCTGCATAGAAGTTAAATAAGCTGGGTGACAATATACAGCCTTGAGGTACCTCTTTTCCTGTTTGGAACCAGTCTGTTGTTCCATGTCCAGTTCTAATTGTTACTTCCTGACCTGCATACAGGTTTCTCAAGAGGCAGGTCAGGTGCTCTGGTATTCCCATCCCTTTCAGAATTTTCCACAGTTTGTGGTGATCCACACAGTCAAAGGCTTTCTCATAGTCAATAAAGCAGAAATAGATGTTTTTCTGGAACTCTCTTGCTTTTTCAGTAATCCCAGCGGATGTTGGCAATTGGATCTCTGGTTTCTCTGCCTTTTCTAAAACCAGGAACCTCATGTTTCTTTGCAACCCCATGGTCTATATATAGTCCACGGAATTCTCCAGGCCAGATTGCTGGAGTCAGTAGCCTTTCCCTTCTCCAGGAGATCTTCCCAACCCAGGAATTGAACCAGGGTCTCCTGCATTGCAGGCAGATTCTTTACCAACTGAGCTATCTTATAAAATAGATGCTATTTAATAAATGATGATAGACTGTGTCTTTTTGCTTTTACAAATATCAGGAAAGCCTCAAGGTGCTGTCCTTTGTTCTTTCTAATAATTGGTCTTGGTTGACTGCTCATGGAATAACAGAATCCACAAGTTCAAAAGGTAGATTTTTTTTTAAATTGGATTATAATTGATTTGCAATGTTGAGTTAGTTTCAGGTGTAAAGCAAAGTGAATCAGTTATACATACACATATATCCACTCTTTTTCAGATTCTTTTCCCATGTAAGCCATTACGGAGAACTGGGTAGAGTTCTCTGTGCTATACAGTAGGTCCTTGTTAGTTACCTGTTTAATATCTAGTAGTGGAGAAGGCAATGGCACCCCACTCCAGTACTCTTGCCTGGAAAATCCCATGGACAGAGGAGCCTGGTGGGCTGCAGTCCATGGGGTTGCTAAGAGTAGGACACAACTGTGCAACTTCACTTTCACTTTTCACTTTCATGCATTGGAGAAGGAAATGGCAACCCACTCCAGTGTTCTTGCCTGGAGAATCCCAGGGACGGGGGAGCCTGGTGGGCTGCAGTCCATGGGGTCACTAAGAGTCAGACATGGCTGAGCGACTTCACTTTCACTTTTCACTTTCCTGCCTTGGAGAAGGAAATGGCAACCCACTCCAGTGTTCTTGCCTGGAGAATCCCAGGGACGGGGGAGCCTGGTGGGCTGCCGTCTATGGGGTCGCACAGAATCAGCAGCAGCAGTGTGTATGTTAATTTCAGTCTCCCAATTTTTCTCCCCACTCCAGCTCCTGGTAACCTTAAGTTTGTTTTGTACATCTGTGACTCTCTTTTATTTTGTAAATACATTCATTTGTACCAGTTTTTTTTTTTTTTTTCTTTTTTTTAAGCTTCTGCATATAAATGATATCATATGGTATTTGTCTTTCTTTGTCTGAGATACTTCACTCAGTACGACCTTCTCTGGGTCCATAGTGTTGTAAATGGTGTTATTTTGTTCTTTTTTATGGCTAACTAAGCAGACTTAGCCCTTAATCACATGTGGAACTTAATCCGCGTGGAGTCGGCATTCTTGTCAGTCCTGTTAAGCGTGATGCGTTGACTGATAACACTGGAGAACTCTTGGAGTACCTGAAGATCCCTTGACTTTGCAGACATCCTAAAACGTGAGCGGTAAAGGTGGATGGCTAAGCAAGCACACCGATATGAGCTAGTTTCTTTGACCCCTCTCAAGAAGCCCGCCTTTCTGCTTTCAGAGACGCCATGTCAGAATTTTTAATTAATTCTTCAAAAGGGCTCATTACCGGGAGGAATAGAGAGATTCTCTTATGGTGATGATGTCTCATCCGTGCTGAGATTTGATGTTCGGACCCTGGGGGCCTGGCCGAACTGGAGTTCTAGGGCCTCTCCTGTTGGTCTCAAACCCACATGCCACCTTGGTTTTTAGAATAATTATCTAGTGATGTTAAACACAGTACAAATTAAGGAAAGATTTTACATTGCATGCATGGACACACATGTAGATACCAGTCATGTAAACAAACTATGCTTTTCATCTGGGCATTTGTGGACAACATTTTTCAGCCCCAAAAATGTCAGCTCGGTGATGTGGAATCTTGTACCTCGTCCCGCTCCATCCCCAGCTGAACCCCAGCTTCCTCCCAGGATGTGGAGGGGATGCGGTGGGGGCCTGGGTGATTGAGGTTGAATGTTGGGGTGGCCACCTGGGTAGAGAAGGTCTGAAGTCCCAACCCAGGACCAAAGCAGGCCAGAGGGACCTTTTCCTTACGTGTGGATTCCCTGACAGTCTTTGAGGGGATTCCTTTTATTTGATTTTATTTTTCTCTCTTTTAATGAAATGAATGTCGTCTCTTATGAAAATGGCTGTTACATTACATTCGGAAACAGCATTTTAATAAACACTTGTCTTGATGATAAAGCAGGTTAGAAGCCATGCCTCTTAGTGGTCATAGCATGTTCCTGCTCCTGCTGCTAAGTCGCTTCAGTTGTGTCTGACTCTGTGCGACCCCACAGAGGGCAACCCATTGGGCTCCACCATCCCTGGGATTCTCCAGGCAAGAACACCGGAGTGGGTTACCTTTCCTTCTCCAGGGGATCTTCCCAACCCAGGAATCGAACCCAGGTTGATTCTTTTTCCACCTGAGCCACCAGGAAAGCCCAAATTGACCCTCAACACTGTGTTAATATCGGGTGCATGACTAATTATTTCTATACGTTACAGAATGATCACGACAATAAGTCTAGTTACCATCTGTCACCATACAAACGTATGACACTATTATTGACCATATACCCCAGGCTCTATGTTATATCTCCTTGACTGGCTTTGTAGCTGGAAGTTTCTCCCTCTTAAGCTCCCTTATATATTTCACTCACCTTCACCTCCTGCCCCCTGCCAACTACCTCTTTCTATGAGTCTGTTTCTATTTTGGTGTGTTTCGTTTGTTTCAATTTTTAGATTCTGTGTATAAATGCAAGCAAGCTGTATTTCTCTTTGACTTCTTGAGTTTCATGTAATAGCCTACACTGACTTGATGGACATGACTTTGAGCAGGCTCGGGGAGTTGGTGATGGACAGGGAAGCCTGGCGTGCTGCAGTCCATGGGGTCACAGAGAGTTGGACACAACTGAGTGACTGGACTGAATAGCTTATGGGTCCATCCATGTGGTCACAGACGGCAAGACTTGATTCTTTTTTTGTGGCTGAGTCATTTTCCTCTGTGTGTGTGTGTGACATTTTCTTTATCCGTTCATCTCTCGATGGACGCTGAGGTTGCTTTCAGATCGTGGCTATTCTATATAATTCTGCAGTGAACATCAGTTCAGTTTAGTTCAGTTCACTCGCTCAGTCGTGTCCGACTCTTTGCGACCCCATGAATCGCAGCATGCCAGGCCTCCCTGTTCATCACCATCTCTCGGAGTTCACTCAGACTCACATCCATCGAGTCAGTGATGCCATCCAGCCATCGCATCCTCGGTCATCCCCTTCTCCTCCTGCCCCCAATCCCTCCCAGCTTCAGAGTCTTTTCCAATCAGTCAACTCTTCGCATGAGGTGGCCAAAGTACTGGAGTTTCAGCTTTAGCATCATTCCCTCCAAAGAAATCCCAGGGCTGATCTCCTTCAGAATGGACTGATTGGATCTCCTTGCAGTCCAAGGACTCTCAAGAGTCTTCTCCAACACCACAGTTCAAAAGCATCAATTCTTCGGCGCTCAGCCTTCTTCACAGTCCAACTCTCACATCTATACATGGCCACAGGAAAAACCATAGCCTTGACTAGACGGACCTTAGTCGGCAAAGTAATGTCCCTGTTTTGAAAATGCTATCTAGGT
>SJYT01012375.1:0-15277 GCA_006410635.1 Cephalophus harveyi
GTAAGCAATATTAGTGGATAATTTTTTAATATTCATTAATTATTTGTGTGAAAGTGAAAGTGAAGTCGCTCAGTTGTGTCCATCTCTTTGCGATCCCATGGATTGTAGCCTACCATGCTCTTCTGTCCATGGGATTTTCCAGGCAAGAGTACTGGAGTGGGCTGCTATTTCCTTCTCCAGAGGATCTTCCTGACCCAGGGACTGAACCTGGGTCTCCATCATTGTAGGCAGACGCTTTACCATCTGAGCCACCAGGGAATTTACTAAATGAATAATAAAATACCAGCAAAAAGAGGTTCATGTTTTCCCATACCAGTTTATTTTACCTGAAGAACATTGAGAGGTTACAGCGCTACACCCACATAGATACGACATTTTATTAAATTCAATGTCATTGTGAAATAAAACATAAAGAAATTTTTTGTTTTTACTTGAGAACACCAAACAATGACGTGCATTTGTGTGTGTATGTTTGCATATACATATAAGTATGTATATATGCATTTACATGTATATTAATGTAAGTATCTATCTATTCCTACATTTTAAAAGAGTGGCAATAGAATGTAGAGTTCAAGAAATATGATTTTAAAGGCTTTGGAACAGACTTTAATTAACATGTCGGCATTGCTGGTGGCACTGGTTTGCATTCATCAGTAAAGATAGCAACTCAGCTTATGACATGCTGTTAAAGTACCAGGTATATGTAAATTAGGCTGAGAAAAAGGTTTCATTTTGTGTAATAGTTGCCATAGAATTCTGTGATTTTACTAATTCTTATTACTTCATGAATATAGTGATATTTTTGTGACTTTCCTAGAGACTAAACACATGTGTAAACCCCTTTAAGGACCCAGCTACAAAACTGAGTTTGGAGTGAATTTGGCAGACCAACTCGTCACATTCCACTCCCTGCTCAAACATACTATGCTTTAGCTCAGGAAATCTATTTTATTATGTGCTCATTGAAGGAAATAAATTAATTTTTACTTAAAAAACCCCCCCAAACTAGGAGATATATAAATGGGGCAGGGCATAACTTAACTACTTATTGAACAGAAGCTATTCTCAGGGAAGGTTTTATTTTCTTCACTTATCTTATGTAGCTTGAATGCTTTCTGAAGTATGATAATTACTGAGATTTCTTCTTTCTTCATAGTTAATGCCTCAGGATTGCTGAACTATTTCCACAGAGGACACTCTAGTCTAGAAGTTTTGCTGTGTACAAATATTTAGGCCCTTCATTTCTTTATCTATAATTCTGAAACCCAGAAAATACTAAACTTGAAACATTTCTCACATCTTACTGGCTCCCCCAGTGGCTCAGTGATAAGGAATCTTTCAGGAATTCAGAAAATGCAGGATATGTGGGTTTGATTCCTAGGTAGGAAAGATCCCTTGGAGGAGGAAATGCAACCCACCTCAGTATTCTTGCCTGGGAAATCCCAAGGATAGAGGAAAGTGGTGGGTTAAGTTCATGGGTTTGCAAAGTGTAGGACCCAACTGAGCAACTGAACACACATGTGTGCTCGCACGCGCACACAGACACACACACACACTTTAGGGAGGAAATCTTGACCTGATCTAAGTTGGGACTTTAAATATTGTCTGCATTAATCATACTTAATAAGTGGGGACATTTATTTGTTCTTTAAGAATTAATGTGTTTGAACATGAGGTTGTGCTTCAGAAACTATCAGGGAATGTTGTACAATATACAACAATGTTACCTTTTAAATGCTCTAAAATTCCTAATGTAAGAATAAATTTTGGAATTCAGCTCAGTCCTGATACAAAATGAGCTTGGAAATAGCCATTCTTGTCCTTATAAAATGACAACTTATACAAATTAAAAATTTTGGATCCATCAGAGAAGTGAAGTCACAAGGCAAGCCACCACTTCAAATTTTGAAGAGAAGCACATCCAGTAGGTCACAGCCAACATGTGAATAATACCTGGAGCAGAAGGCACTAGAACTATAGACTGGGAGGAACACTTGAATGGAAATTTAGGCAAGATTGCTGGAGGCCAGGTGGCTTCCCTGGTGGCTCAGACAGTAAAGAATCCACCTGAAATGCTGGAAACCCAGCATTCTGGGTCAGTCAGAATCCCTGGAGAAGGGACTGGCTACCCACTCTAGTATTCTTGCCTGCAGAATTTCATGGACAGCAGGAGCTTGGCGGGCTACAGTCCATGGGGTTGCAAAGAGCTGGACTCGACTGAGGGGCTAACTCTATCACTTTCTTTATTTCAAATGAGGAATACTTTCAAAGTGAAACTTTCTGACTGGAGTTTCAGTGAGGTTCTCAGATTTTTCTAGTTTACTATGGCAAACCTGCAAGTTCTCATGGTGAAGATCTGAGAAAAATCCTGTTGTTGCTTTGGCAAGAAGCAAGGAAGAAAGTGAAAGTCTGACTCTTTGAGACCCCATGGACTATATAGATCATGGAATTTTCCAGGCCAGAATACTGGAGTGGGTAGCTGTTCCCTGCTCCAGGGGATCTTCCCAACCCAGGAATTGAACTCAGGTCTCCATAACAACAGTTTACCTTCCAAATGAAGATTTGCCTGATATTTATCCAGCCCCAGGAAATGGCATCCATCCACCACTGCTCTCCATCCTTACATCTGACTTGAATTTGGATCCCTGAGTGTGTATTCTTTAGCCATACATATTATGTTTCTGCCTTGATTTAGATTTACATGTAAATACTATCCTCCTATACATAGTCTTATGCAATATCTACCATTGCACATTACAGACTTATAAATATTTTAATATAGTTGTAGTTAATCTGTTGTATGAATTAATTACATTGTTAATTAATTATGTTGTATGAATTATAATTATCTGTTCTTCCTTTGATAGATAATAGGGTATCTCCCTAGCCAGGAGAAAAGTGAATTAAATCAACAATTAAAACTCATTATATATTTTATAAAATGCTCTAAAATATGACTGTTTAATTTTTTGTTTTAATCTAGCAAGACCAAGTTATAGATATTGAATGATTAAAAAAATAAATAAACAAAAAGGGATTTTATGGCCCTGACTTGATCTTGTGCACAGAAAGGAATTTGTCCTAACCTTGGTTGGATCCGCTACGTTTGCTGTGGGGTCAGACATAGTCTAGAATGGCCAAGCTCCAGGCTCCAACAAGCCCTTTCCACTTCCCCCAGCTTATATAACTGAGATGCCTTTCTACTTTAACAGAAATATTAGGCAGAAGTATTTCCTAGAACCTGGCTGGCCTCCCTGCCCCCATCCTAACTTAGCATTCCAGGTTGCCAGGAAACCAGTTCACCTTAGATACCAAGCACTCTACAGGTTTGAGTGGTCAGTTGAGGCCCACAGGACACTAGTCCTCACAATTAGAGCAGGAGAGCCCTACAGAGCCATGGAGGATGGCAGATGACCACCTGATCCATTTTCCAATTGGTCTTGGAGCGCCAGAGTGGTGCTCTGCTGGTGATTGCAGGATGCTTGAGACACGTGCCAGGTCTCCCTGACACTCCCTGGGAAATCCTAGTATGTGCTGTGACGCTCGTTTTGATAGTAAAGGGACTTCACATTGTAAGTGTGAAGTTGCTAGACACACAGGATTCTGCCCACCATGAAGTCTGTAGAGAATATAAAGACAATACTGAACCAATGACAAGAGCTAAAGAAGCCCTTTGGCCACCTGGGTTGGAGCTCCAGTCCTCCCATGTTATAAACCTTGTGCTGAATATAAAACACAAAATACAGAAACCTGTAAAAGTCATCATTTCTGAGCACTGTGGACTTTCTGCAAGAGGCACAGAAGAGTCAGCTTACTCAAATTTCCCAAGTGACTCATGGAAAACCCATCTTAACTGCATCAGAGAAAAATTGAGGACAAATTCAGAGGAAAATAATGAATACTATGAACAAAAATATTCATTTTCCAGAAAGTCTGGAAATTCCCAACCAAGACATTACAAGATGGAAGCAGAGAGTCCAGAAAATGGAGAATGAGAAAAAAGACTGAAACAGTCAAACAGAAACGGAACAAATCCTGAATGATAAAGTCAACCAACTAACATCAATGGCTGAACACATGCTGAAGACCATCCTCTTGCTTGACCTCCTTAGAGATCATGTGGATGATGGGAACTTGAAAGCCCAGCAGTAGACAGAAGCCGGAAATGGCTATTGATGAATCCATTCTTAAGCCAGAAGTTGATATGAACCTGTCATTGATGATGCTGACTTCAATGTGTTCCTTCAGAGTGCTGAAAAGAAGCAGTAAGAAATAGCCCAACAACTGTGGGAAGAGCAAATGAATGGAGACCTTCCAGGACAAATATCCAGTCTCCACACAGAGCCATCTCTTCACTGTGAGAATTCCCAGCAAGAAAGAAATTCGGCAGCTGAGGCTGAAGCTGAGAATTTTGCCTGAAGTGAATGAAGATCGTTGGACACAACTTCACAAAAATTGTTTGCTTGTTTTTTTTTTTTTTAATTTTATTTTTACTTTATTTTACTTTACAATACCGTATTGGTTTTGCCATACATTGACATGAATCCACCACGGGTGTATATGAGCTCCCAATCCTGAATCCCCCTCCCACCTCCCACCCCATATCCTCTCTCTGGATCATCCCCGTGTACCAGCCCCAAGCATCCTGTATCCTGTATCGAACATAGGCTGGTGCTTCGTTCTTACATGATAGTATACACGTTTCAATGCCATTCTCCCAAATCATCCCACCCTCTCCCTCTCCCACAGAGTCCAAAAGTCCATTCTATACATCTGTGTCTCTTTTGCTGTCTAAAAAAAATTGTTTTTAAGAGAGGATCTAATGCTTAGAAGAAAACAAACAAACAAACTTTCCAGCATGTGTAGAAACATGAAAGCCAAAGTTTTATCAGAATTGCAACCTCTACAAGAAGATGGTGAAGACCTGGGTGAAAAGTTGAAAGAAGTACTTCCTACAATGGAAAGGAGATCTGTGTCAGTGAGAAAGACTTTAAGACTGCTGGGTGGCAGCTGTGTTGACTGAAGGAAGATTCAAAGAGCTAAGGAAAGCATATGAGCACAATGGGCAGATGCTATCCAAGGTTGAGTCCAAGTTTCATTCTTTTCCAAGAGACCGTTTTGCACCTGCTGCTCCACTTTCAACCCATAGAGGCCCCAAAGTGTTAGGAGATCCCCTGTGTATGAGCCCACCTTGGGAACAGGAAGGTCACAAACTGAGGTCTCAGGGACCTGATGTCACCTGTGGGTTTGACTCAGTTGCCACAGAAGTTAGGTTGTGGACACCCAGAACCATAGCACACAATTGCCTGAGTTTTCTTTTTAATGTAATTTGAATGTTTGTGTTTTTATTTTGGCTACTGTTACTCATTTGATTGCTATTATTGAATTAGATAAAGCAAGATAATTTGTAAGAGTTTTTTTTTTAATGAAATTGTATTAAATATAGTTTCTTTGAATAATTTGTGTAAGTCCTTAGATCATCAATTTAATTTGAATCAAAATATAATACTTAAATGATGCCAAAGGATCCCATGGGGAACTTCTATGTTGCTGGGAATGTGTTGATATTATCAAATCTATTTTACAGATTACTACCATAAAGCTACCATAAAGTTAAAATTCTATACTAATAAGAGTAATGATGACAAGCTTAACAAGAGGTTAATCAAAATTACTTTAACAGAAATGTATGCACATGTTGAGCTAAAGTTATGGGTGTCCAGGACACTATTCTGAGTCAAACTTGACAGTGACCCTAGATCCTTCAGCATTCATAGCATGGCTTTCTTGCTTTCTATTGATCTGGAAAGATGTGTATAAGAGACAGTCTATATGCTATGGGCTATAATTAAAAATCTGGACAAGTAACCTAATATTTCTCATAATTAGATTGGCTTTAAGAATCAATGTAATATTAAAAAAATACAAATCTCAGACATCAGAAATTATATCTATTTAGTTCTAAAATCACTGGTTAATTTGGAGGAGTTTACATTTTATACTCATATTTTTTTTCTTTTTTCATATTTTAACCTTTGATATTTGCTTAACATAGTATTTGTTGTCTAAACAACTCAAAATTCTACTTAGTGAAAATAAGTGTTTATACTTTGTGCAATCAAACTACAGACACACACCACAGTACAGAGAAAGGGTAATTTAATTATTATTTCAGTACTTAAAGAAAATGCAAAAATAAGAGAGATTCAAATATGTTTCTAAGACCATATGTTATCAGGATCATAGGCACTGTTGATCACCTGAGGCATTATGTCATCATCAAAGTTTTGGCAAAAGCAGGCCTGATTCAGATATCTTGGGAAAGGTGGTTCACTAAATACTACCTGTCTCAATTCTGGAAAATCTCCACTTTCATATCAAGTCAGGGTATAGTGCTTTCTTTAGGATTATCATGTGAATCCAAGAGTCTATTTCATGTCTGGCGGCACAGGGATTGATTAGCAGTACCTGATAGGAGATTCTCCCATGTGATTGAAGAGGTTCTTCTAGAGGTGTGTTTTTTCTTTTTTTTCCAATGACAAAATCTGCTGATTGCAAGTAAGATATTTAAGGTCTTCATCTCCCAATGGCACAATATTAAAATATTGCTCTATCAAAGCACTGTTATTCTTCATAGAAGGTGTTAGGCCTTGCAATAGTGGAACATCTCCTTTTAGGTCAAAAGAAGCAAGAAATAAGTGCATTAGGGAATCTGTGACTATTTCAATGGATGAGAATGTATGACTCCCAAAAGGGGTGGTTATGAGATTTTAAAGGGCCAATGGCAATGGTTTTGTCCAAGGAATTTGGAGAGTTTCTACAAATTTTGCCAGTTTAATGTTAATAATGTCTTTAATGTTTTCCCCTAAATCAGAGGATTTAAGGGTAGCAAGCACAGTAAAAGTATTGTAAAATCCATCTAACAGCACAAAGTTGTCTAGATTTGATCAGAAAGTGGGTTTCTCAATAACTATAAAGTTCAAGAGACATTCCCCAGGTAGGACCACATTTCCCAAAGGACTTTAGCCAAATGGGAAACAGTACCTTATCTGCAAAGGAAGGCTTCCATTCAGTGTGAAAACATACAGACCATGAGTAAAATATATGTATATCCATTAGAATGAGGAAGCTGTATGAAATTCATTTATCAGAACTTGAATAGTCTATTAGGCTGTTTAAAATGCCCAGGGGCAGCATGAACAGGCTTCCCTGCTTAGACAGTGGGACAAGAGAGGTAGGCACTTGTATGACCATGTTAATATTTCCCCACCAATACTGATTCATGAAGACTATCATTTGGTCAGTATACCTATGGTCTAAGGAATATAGTGATAATAAGTGGAGATTTTAGCATGGGTTGTTATTTAATCCTAACCAGAGCCATCTCTTTTTATCAAACCAACAGTTTTTGAATTTCCATTACTGTTGCTCCTTTTCTGAGGCCTGTCATTGGGTTTCTCTAGCCAATTTTTCTAAATTACCATTTGGGGAAATATCCCTTTGGACAGAGGTTTGGCTGCTCTTGTTCCCTTTAAGGGTGACATTTCTTGCAGAAATATCAACAAAATGATTCCCTTGAACCTCCAGAGATTTAAGTTTACAATGCCCCAAACTTTTGCCAGCTACAATGGCAAGTAAATGTATTTTATCCAATAATTGCTAAATATGGGACCATTTTAAATTTTATTTCCTCTGGAAGTAAGGAAGCAATGTTGCTTTTCACAGCATTGCAAAATACTGAGATACTCCAAAAGCATATCTACTAACATTATAAACAGTGACGCTTTTGTTTTTGACTAAAATACAAGCCCATATAAAAGCATGTGCATGAGTGCTAAGTCACTTCAGTCATGTCCAACTCTTCGCAACCTTATGGCCTGTAGCCAGCCAGACTCCTCAGTCCATGAGATTCTCTTACAAAGAATATAAGAGCATATAACTCAGTTTTTTTGGGCTAAAATAGCCATAGGTAAGCATGTTGCCTCAACAACATTAAAAGGAGATGCAACAACATTCCGAGCACAGTATTTGCCATTGTCACTCTTTTCTCTCTCTCTCTTTTTTTTTTTTTGGTTGATGAATCTTAGTTCCCCAACCAGGAACTGAACCCTCAACATGGAATTCTAACCACTGGACCACCAGGGAAGTCCCATTGTTACCTTTTAAAAAGAACCATCAATGAACCATGAGAAGTCAGTTATACAGAGGAATTTCCTATAGATCATTACAAGGATTTAGGAGATGGCCTTCAGAATTTAGCAGCCAGTGACACAATGGATGAAAGAAGCCAGGTTGCCTGAGCTCAGTCATATCCAACTCTTTGTGACCCCATGGACTGTTACCTGCCGGGATCCTCTGTCCATGGGATTATCCAGGCAAAAATACTGGAGTGGGATGCCATTTCCTCCTCCACGGGATCTTCCAGACCCGGGGATTGAGCCCACATCTCTTGTCTCCTGCATTGGCAGGTGAATTCTCTACCACTGAGCCACCTGGAAAGCAGGCAGATTCTTAACCACTGTACCACTAGGGAAGTCAAACTTTGGTATTTCTTTAGCCATCCATAGTTATAGTTAAGTTTCAATGAAATCGTGTTGTCTAACTTTCTTGTTAGGCTATTAGGTGATTTTTTAAATATCCTATTTCTCTCTGGAAAAGTTTGACCTGAAGTGAGCCATTGATTTTGTGACCATACATTTTTTATAACTTAAACAGTTATCATTAATGTGCAGGCAGAAACCAAGTACCCTTCCAGTTGTCTAGTAAACAGTGTCATGATGTTCATCTTTGCTCTTTGTTAGAGCCAGGAGATGTAGTGGTGAGAGCAGGGTTGGATGCACCTCTTCCCATGCATCTAACTGTATGGTTTCATTCTTGCCTTGACCATCTCATGAAATAAACAATCTACTCTGACTTCTGGCAGGAGATTGACAGGAGGAAGTGTGGTGAACCGTGGCCCAGTAGGATAGACAATCACTATATTAACAGCGATCCTGGGAAGCCAGACTTGTGATTTGCACTGGAATCTGGTAGCTGAGAATGAGAAAAAACAGAGGGAGCTTAAAGGAATTACGGAGGATGTAGAGGTGAAGAATGAAGGACAGATCAGGAAGGGTCTGCAGGCCCCTAGACTCAGCAAGCTATTATACAGATAAAGCGAAAGTGAAAGTGAAGTCGCTCAGTCGTGTCTCTTTGCGACCCCATGGACAGTAGCCTACGAGGCTCTGCCATCCACGGGATTTTCCAGGCAAGATTACTGGAGTGGGCTGCCATTTCCTTCTCCAGGGGATCTTCCCAACCCAGAGATCGAACCCTGGTCACCTGCATTGCAGACAGACGCTTTACCTTCTGAGCCACCAGGGAAGACATTATACAGATAAGATGTTATGTACTGACACCGGGGACTCTGGAGAAAGTTGAGTCACCCATGGCTCACTTTCCAAAGGACGGACATAAGTCTGTGACCTGTGGCCTTCCCCTGGAAATGGCCATGACCTCAGGTAGCATTAGTCTGTGGTGGAAAAGAACTTCTGAGAGGGGAATTGGGAACAGCATTGCTTGCATGTTGTACATCAGCTTTGCCAGGTTATTCGTGCCCTCCTACCTATGCCTGAGCTGAAACTTGGCCAGAAATGCCACATCCACTTCATCTTTCCCACACTCCTACCCTATAATCATCTAAAGATTCTCACTCTTCATTTTTCTGGTGAAATTTGGGCAACACTTGGAAGCAACACAGGGCATCAGAACCACCCTTCCCACCCCGCCAAGACCTGATGAGTCAGGATTTGCTTTGCAACAAGATCTCCAAGTGATTGATACAACCTTTTTAAACTGTAAAAAGCACTTAGATAACTCCTACTCATCCTTTACTATTTAGCTCAGAGACCATGTTCTCCACAGAACCCTAACCTCCCACCCCACTTCCAATCTGTTGCAGGGACAGTTAGAGCCTGGCATGGTGCCATCAATGAGTGCACAGTCCACATTCATGACCACTTCTCTTTCATGGGTCTTTCTCTTCCACTGGTCGGGCACTGCAGTGGAGTAAAATTAATATTCATTTTGGTATCTGCAAGAGTGGCATTATAGACTGAACTCTTTGTGCCTCTCCTTTACCTGATCACCTGAGCCTTGAGGAGTGGCAGACACCACATGTAGTGCCAATGGACATGCCTGCTTCACGTGCTTCTGCTCTGAAATCAGGATTTCACTGGCTGTAATGTATCTATGTGTGCTAAGTCACTTCAGTTATGGCTGACTCTGTGACCCTATGGACCATAGCCTGTCCGGCTCCTCTGTCCATGGGATTCTCCAGGCAAGGATATTGGAGTGGGTTGCCATCTCCTTCCCCATGCCTTGTTGAATTTTCTCCTGCAAATAATTTACTGTCGTTAGTGCACTGTACCAACAAGGTTATTAAAACATTCTAAGAGTCATTCTCCATTCCTTTTTAATAACCCCATGACTGACCAGACTTAGCCCTGTCTGTCCTCATCCTGGATCCATGTGACGACCACTTCAGTGCCAGGCCCCAAAGCTTCATGCAATCCCTTGGGAAGCACCTGATCAAAGGGCACATCACTCTCCCACTCCGCACGCATTCCACCCTCTCCATAACCAGACAAATCTGCGTAGTGTATACATCATGCCATGCCCCCAGACATCAACCCTCTCCCTCCAAAATTAAAACCTGGTGTCCCTACACTGCAATAGAGACAAGTCTCTCCCTGGCCTCTACCCAACTCCCCACTTCCCTGTGAACTTAGCTCAATTTCTACTGCTCCAGAAACTCAACTCTCAAACAATTTATTTTATTTTTTTATTAACATATAGTTGCCTTGTGTTAGTTTCCTTTGTACAACAAAATGAATCACCTATGTGTGTGTATATGTATATATACCCTAGCTATATCTGTGTGTGTGTGTGTATATGTATATGTTTGTGTATATATATATTCCCTCCTTCATGGATCACCCTCCCACCATCCCACCCACTTAGAGTGAACCTAGAGTCTGTCAAACAGACTGAAGTAACTGAGAAAGAGAAAAAAAAATATTGTGTATTTAATGCATATATGTGGAATCTAGAAAAATAGTGCAGATGAACCTATTTGCAGGGCAGGAAGAGCCTCAGGCAATTTAGACTTCCTATTCTCCCTACCTATATCTCCCTACCAGAGGTCATGCCCTCTAACCTCCCAGGAAAATCTTCTTATTGTTAGACATCAACATGAATATCACTTCCTGGGTTTCATGCAAATTACTGCTTACCCCTATTGGATTTGTCTGAAAAGGAGATAACATCATCCTTTCTTTGCTTTTTATTATCTGACATTGCCACTCACTAAAATGTAACCTTTGAAGTCCACAAGNCCTCCCAGGAAAATCTTCTTATTGTTAGACATCAACATGAATATCACTTCCTGGGTTTCATGCAAATTACTGCTTACCCCTATTGGATTTGTCTGAAAAGGAGATAACATCATCCTTTCTTTGCTTTTTATTATCTGACATTGCCACTCACTAAAATGTAACCTTTGAAGTCCACAAGACTCCTTAGTTCTGGAGATTTTTTTTCATCTCTGCATCACAAACTTCTAGAATAGCACTGCAGACATTATAGAAGCTCCATAGACCTTTGTTAAGTATATGGATATGAGTGAAGACAATGAAACACACATACATACTTTTGATCAGAGAGAGTCAATTGTTCTGGCTGCTCTCTGAATTCTTTTGAGCTTTCTGTCTGGTTTGCTCAAACTAGCCAAGAAGACATTATAGAAGCTCCATAGACCTTTGTTAAGTATATGGATATGAGTGAAGACAATGAAACACACATACATACTTTTGATCAGAGAGAGTCAATTGTTCTGGCTGCTCTCTGAATTCTTTTGAGCTTTCTGTCTGGTTTGCTCAAACTAGCCAAGCTCTCTGGGAGGCAGCTTATTACTCCTGCAGGAAACAAAAGGACGGGGCGACAGAGAGTAGGAGCAGGTTACCTGCCACCCTGACAGCCCTCCACTGGGTTCTGATGACATCTCTACCCTCTCCTTTCTACAGGCATAGAAATGGGAGCAGTATTTAACTTGTCAGCACCTGGTACCTTCCAAACCTGGGTCCTTCTCATCCCTGACACAGCTCTGAACCACACTCATCTTTGTCTCTTTATCTACAGCATTTGAATGAAGTGTTTCTAATTGGAATCTCTTCTGATCATCAGAAGAAACTACCTCTTTTCTGGATAAATGATTCAGGAATCTATTTGTAAATACAAATTATACACACACATTTTTTTTCCAATTCATTTACTTCTTATTTAAATAATTTTTTTTGCAACTCTATTTTTATATTTTTCAAGCACTCGCAAACAATTAAGAGGGATTAGTGTTTGCCTTGTGGGTTTGTGTGTGTGTGTGTTTGCTTTAAGAGAAAATATTTTCATTTTGACTGACAAGCTTTAGAATTTTAAGAAACAAACTGAATCTTAAATAAAATATCAAAGATTAAGAATGTCCTGTCTCTTATACACATCTAGATGTGTCTAAGAGACAGCAGGATTTTTGGAACTAAAATGCAAGTTTAGTAACAAACTAATGAAATATTATATAGTTTGAATGGAGTCAAGTTTTGTTTAATGTTTTTGCATTTTTAAAGTGACCAAAATTTATTCAAGTAAATAGATTAATTCTAAAGATTTGTAATATTAGCCCTGCTTTACAGATAGTTTATTAGCTCAAATGTCTTTACTTATATCAAACTTATAAGAAGGTTATAAGGGTCATTTAATTTGAATCAAAATATAATACTTAAATGATGCCAAAGGATCCCATGGGGAACTTCTATGTTGCTGGGAATGTGTTGATATTATCAAATCTATTTTACAGATTACTACCATAAAGCTACCATAAAGTTAAAATTCTATACTAATAAGAGTAATGATGACAAGCTTAACAAGAGGTTAATCAAAATTACTTTAACAGAAATGTATGCACATGTTGAGCTAAAGTTATGGGTGTCCAGGACACTATTCTGAGTCAAACTTGACAGTGACCCTAGATCCTTCAGCATTCATAGCATGGCTTTCTTGCTTTCTGGTGATCTGGAAGACACAGGGGATCCCCTGATACTTCTGGGCCTCTGCTGGCTGTAAGTGGAGTGGTAGGCTGGAACTTGGACTCAGTCTTGGTCAGCATCTACCTGTTGTTCTCAATTTTTTTTCCTCAGCACCTACCAGTCTTGAGCCCTTTCTCACTGACACAGATCTCCTTTCCATGGTAGGAAGTGTTTCCTTTCAATTCTTTGCCCAGGTCTTCTGCCATCTTCTTATAGAAGTTGCAGTACCGATATGTAGCTTTGGCTTTCATGTTTCTACACTTGCTGGGAAGTTTTTTTTTTTTTTTTCCATTTTCTAACCATTACATTTTCTCTTCACACAATTTTTGTGAAGTTGTGTTAAATGATCTTCATGCACTTCAGGCAGAATTCTCAGCTGTAGCCTCAGCTACTGAATCTCTTTCCAGCTGGGAATTCTCACAGTGCAGAGACATTTCTTTAATGTGAGACTGGATATTTGTCCTGGAAGCTCTTCATTCATTTGCTTTGCTTCCCACAGTTGTTGGGCTATTTTTTGCTGTTTCTCTTTAGGATTCTGAAGGAACACATTGAAGTCAGCATCATCAATGACACATTCTTATCAGCCTCTGGCCTATGGATGGATTGATCAATGGCCATTTCCAGCTTCTCTCTACTGCTGGGCTTTCAAGTTCCTATCATCCACGTGATCTCTAAGGCGGTCAAGCAAGAGGATGGCCTTTAGCAGGTGTTCAGCCTCTGATGTTAGATGGTTACATTTATCATTCAGGATTTGTTCCATTTGTGTGTTTGACTGCTCCAGCCTTGTTTTCTCCTTCTCCTTTTCCTGCACTGTCTGCTTCCATCTCACAATTTCTTGGATGAATATTTTTGGACTTTCTGGAAAATGAGTGTTTTTGTTCATATCATTCATTATTTTCTTCTGAAGTTGCACTCCATTTTTCTCTGACACAGTTAAGATGGGTTTTCCATGGGTCACTTGGGAAAGTTGAGCAAGGCTCTTCTGTGCCTTTTGCAGAAAGTCCACAGTGCTCAGAAATGATGACCTGTTCATCATTGTATTCAGTGTGGACAAGCACAAGGTTTGCAACCTGGGGGGACTGACCTCCACCCCGGGGGGGCCTGAGAGCGTCTTTAGCTCTTGTCATGGGTTCAGCATTCTCACTACATTCTCTGAAAATCGCCTTGTGGGCAGAATATGTATTGTCCAGCGACTTCACACTTTTTAAAATGATAAGTCCCTTTTCTATCAAAACTAGCATCACAGTGCATACCAGGATTTCCCAGGAAATATTAGGGATATCAGGAATGTGTCTCAAGCTTCCAGCAATCACCAGCAGAGCACTCCTCAGGCTTTCCATGACCTGCTAGAGAGTTGACCTGGTGGCAATCAATAGTCCTTCACGGCTGTGTAGGGCTCCACCGCTCTGCGTCTGAGGAGCAGTGTCCTGTGCTCCTCAGCTGACCACTCAGAAGCTTACAGAGTGTTCTGTATCTATGCTAACTGGTGCCTGACAATCTGGAATGTTCAGTTAGAATGAGAAAGGGGTGGTCAGCCATGTTTTAGGAAACATTTCTCCCTAACTTTGCTTTTAAAATAGAAAGATATGTCAGTTGTATAAGCTGTGGGAATATGGAAAGGGCTTGTTGCAGCCTGGAGCTTGGCCATTCTAGCCTATGTCTGGGCCTACAGCCAAATTAAAACTTCCAGGCAGAAGCAAGCCACATTTCTTTTCCATGCACATGAATAAGTCAGGGCTGAGTGGTAAGGCCATGTCTCAATGGTGAGGCCCCTTCTTCTAATTTAACATTTCTTTCTATTGTATAGAAACTGCCCAAGGTTCAGACCTCTCTGAGGCTACTTGTCTATGGGCAGGCAAGGATCTATGGTGAATTTTAAGATATTCAGTGTCTAAAATGGTACACTGCTGTGCTTGGCACAAAGCTTGTGCTTAATAAATGACAGCCAATTTAATGTAATAAAATAAACAAACAAAACTAGGAAAATTTTAAGTTATCATCTCTCTGAACAGGATATTAAAAGGAATAAAAGTAGTCAACAAAGACAGAGAAAAAATGATCAGATTTTGAACAAATGAAAATTTAAATTGTATAGGGCATATTAAGAGATAATATACAAAATTAAACATAAGAATTCTTACATATTATATATATATATA